>LPNX010863958.1:625924-641965 GCA_001517045.1 Pseudotsuga menziesii | reverse complement strand
ATAATTAGCTAAATAAATATAGATACAAAATAAACAAAATTTTAATTATTGAAAACATTAAAATGAAATAAATAATTATTCTTTTATTAAAGAATAATACAGATTCACTCAATCTTCGGAGCTTTTGCGTTTGGTTTGACAATTCCGAAAGACGGCCCGTTCGCAGGGATGCTTATTGAAAAGATTGAGGACTTCGTATCTGCCTTGCTGCTCCCACTGTATTTTGCCTCCAGTGGTTTGAAAACTAATATCGCAACGATCCATGGCAGCACGTCTCTGGGTCTGTTAGTTCTGGTAACGGTCACCGCCAGTGCTGGGAAGATTCTGGGTACGTATTTTGTGGCAATTGCCCACAAAGTGCCCTTTCGAGAAGCAATGACCCTGGGATTCTTGATGAACACGAAAGGATTGGTTGAGTTGATTGTCCTCAATATTGGAAATGATAGGAAAGTAAAACCCAAATTGCATAAAATTCTTGAGTTCATCTTGAATAACTGAATTGATTATTGGATAGCAGCCCATTTATCTTGATCTACATGTTTACTTTTTCGTTTTTCAAGTTCTAAATGATGAAGTATTTGCTATCTTGGTGTTGATGGCCCTGTTCACAACATTCATCACCACCCCATTAGTAACTTCCATATACAAGCCAGCAAGAAAGGAGGTTCCATACAAGCACAGAAAGATACAGAGAGAGAAGCCAGAGGACGAGCTCAGAATCCTAGTCTGTCTGCACGCTACGAGGAACATACCGGCGATACTAAACCTGATAGAGGCCTCCAGAGGGATTCGAAATTCTTCCCTGCGCCTATACATTATGCACCTGGTGGAGCTGACGGAGAGGTCGTCTACGATCATGATGGTTCACAAAGCTAGGGAAAACGGGCTTCCTTTCTGGAACTGAAACAGAAACCGGCCGCAACAAGATCAGATAGTGGTTGCGTTCGAGGCGTATAGGCAGCTAAGCAGAGTAATAGTGAAACCCATGACTGCGGCTGAGATCCTTCTTATTTTTATTTTTAATGGTTGTCACTGTCTAATATTTTTTTATTACCCGTGCAAATATTTTCAAAAACCATGCAAAGAAAAACCTTCAATGAAAAAGGTTATTTTAATGGTAAAACTTGTAGAACCTAGGTTATGATAGGAATAATGGTGAAACTTGTAGATCCTAGGTTATGATGGGAATTTAATAAGGCCTATGGGTGGACAACAATCTAGTATAGTCAGATAATCAAATTATAATATTATTCTGACTTGCAGAAGGCCAACCTAAAACGATAGCTTCTTAATGAATCGATAGGTTTCATGGTGACCAGATGAGATGTTTCAACTTTCATTGTGACATGATATTTAGAGCCACTGATAGTCTTCTCTGGATCACATAGGAATTTGGGATTCTCTTGTTTTATTAGTTATTCCTGTCGGCTTGATCTTCTTGGCAGACTCCACAGTCAAAGAGTAGCCGAGTCCTTTTTCATAAAACTTTATGAGGGCCACGACCAAACCGGTCATTTGCTGGATTTAAAAGCTTTTGAATACTTGCACTTCACTAGTTATCGTTTTACTGGCTGGAGGATTGCTTGGAGAAATAATAGCCATGGATAAGCATCAGAACACCCTTACAAAAGCTACTGATCGCAGTTATGGTTTTTGCAGCTTGCCAGGCGGCTGAGGTTCCCGGGAATACTATATCTTTGGGCACCTCTCTCACTGCAAATCAAACTAGAATGTCATGAAATGGGACCTTCGAAATCGGATTCTTCCAACCCAAAGGGACGAAGAAATGGTATGTTGGGAGCTAGTATGCGCAGATTGCAGAGCAAACCGTCGTATGGGTGGCTAACAGAGAGCAGCCTTAAAGTTGGCACAAGATGGGAGTCAGCTAGTTCTATACGATGGGAATAGAAAAGGAAACCCTGTTTGGTCCAGCAATGGGAGCCGGAAAGCAACTAAGGTAGTCATATTGGACTCTGGCAATTTGGTTATGATTGATGAAAATCATACTACTATTTGGGAGAGCTTCAACTATCTCGGTGATACATTGTTGCCCAGGATGAAGATTGGGATGGGGCAGAAGCTTAGTTCCTGGAAAAGTTATGTTGATCCGGCCCCTGGTTCTTTCACTCTCGAGCTGGATCCATCTGGGGCCAGCCAGTTTGTTCTCTGTGGAACAGATCTGTTCGCTATTGGGAAAGTGGGCTCTGGAACGGTGATATTTTCAGCTGGCTTCCAGAAATGGCAACGAAATATATCTATGTTTTCATCGTTGTTAAAAACCATACAGGGGCAATTGTCTATTTCACGTACTCTCTCAAACCTCTGGTCCGTATCGATACCCGGTTCGTGCTGGATAAAGATGGAGAATCTCGGCTCTACCTTTGGAGCGACGAAAGCAGCAAGTGGAGCATGATCTAGTCGCAGCCCACAGATCAATGCCAGATTTATGATTTCTGCGGGCCTTATGGAGTTTGCAGCCAGAATAATGTCCAGTTCTGCAACTGCATACAAGGTTTCGAGCCCCGAGACTGGCAGGAATGGAATTCACAAGATTGGTCCAGTGGTTGTGCCCGGCGTGAGCTGTTGCAATGCCATGCCGAAAACGGCAACGGCAGCACAGACGGATTTCTGGAATTGAAAGGCCGATCGTTGCGTGACAAATCGGATTTAATATTACAACGCCAAGAAACGCTTCAAGGCTGCTGCCACTTGTACTTATCTTGATGTCATAGTTGCCACTTGTCATCTGAAAACTAGATACCAAATTCCAAAGCTGACATCATTTGTGATTGGCCAATTACAACACAAATAAATACATTTTTATTATAATTAAAAATTATTATTTATAAAATTATAAAGTTAAACATTATAAACAACATTTTAATTTTTATGTACCTTTGAACTAATAGGTGAGTCAACCCAAGTTGACTTGCAATCATTACAATATAGAGGCAGGGATAAAAATGGGCCTTGCAAAATCTTAACGAAATTTTCAGGCAATGCTTATAAAATTGAACTTCTTGTTGATATCGGAATATCACCCATCTTTAATGTAGCAAATTTATATCCTTATATTAGGCAGGAAACAAAGACACCAATCACCCATCTTTAATGTAGCAAATTAATATCCTTATGTTAGGCAGGAAACAAAGACACCAATAGAAGAACCAAGTAATGATAAGGACCAGTCAGTTCAGTGGAAGAAGCAGCTACCTACAGCCAAGGCCATTGAAAATGGAGAGGATTTTGGACTGAAGGTTGATGAAGAAGACCAAACATAAGGAATACCACGAGTATTTATTCAAATGGAAAGACTACCCAATAGAGGATGCTATCTGGGTTGTTGCTGCAAGCATACAGAAAAGAGGAAGAACAATCGAGGATCTCATGGACGGGAGTCCATGAACACTTTTTGTTCCTTTGGAGTCTGATGCAAGATCATGGACCAATATGTCCGCTTAGATTTTCAAAAGTATGTAGTTTGAAGGACGGTGTTTGAATTTAAATTTGTGTTGTATTAGATGAGGAAAAACAAAAGAGATCCAATATCTTCATTTAGTGACAGCTGATAGTTAAACTATGTTGAGTTAATGGGATCAGTTAGAGTTTTCTTTACTCAAAATCAAAAAATGATCCTTCTGTTCGGGATCTTAATCAGCTAACAGTTGTAATAAATATCAAAAACTAAGATTGCTCGAGGGTTGGATTTGGGAGTAAAAGTTCGAAATTTGGATAAAAGCCTGTGCGCCTTTATCTTTTTCGGCATTGATTCTATTCTTGATCTATTTTTATAAAATCTTGTGCAATTACATTTGATTAACCAGGGGCCTGTCACTATACGGTACATTTTGTTTTCCTCTTGACTGGATTTGAAATCGTGCTCGAGTCTGAAGCGTATTGGGAAGCTAACTGTGCAAAGTTTTAAGCCTATGTTCTAGAACAAAGCATTCGAAAATCGTGTGAAAGCAGCCACCGACTGGAAGTTGAAGAGACTGAGTTCGAGTATTCATAGGATGTCTGCACCTGTTGGTGAGAGAGAATCTATGAATTGTAATTGGATTGGTGAATAAGTTCTTTCCAGTAACATTACTACTGGAATTGCTTTGAGAATAGTGTGAAACAAATTACCATAAGACCCCCTAAGTCACTCTATCAAATTCATGTAAAGCGTAGTTTCCATATTTGAGAATGTTTCGTATAGGGTCAGTTACAGTAGGTATTGTCGATTTCACTGTGAGAAAGTGTAAGGGATGTTGAGTGTGAGCATACACCCAAGATTGGTCTTGAACTGAATTGGGCACTGTAAGTGATTTCCAAGAACGCAGCGTTGTCAGATATTTCGGTGATTCTGCATCGATAAACTACTGAAATCACAAGATTGAAATTTTCCACAAATATTTTTATTTTTCATAGCCATTACAGGTTCATATGTGTACACATATAAATTTGTATTGAAACATTGTCTCATCATACACTACGAGATTTGTGAGATAGATCCATTCTGTCTTTCCCTTCATTACATGTCCTTCATATAAGCAAATTAACAATTGACCTATACAGGTATATACATATTGTTTATCTCCATAGTCATGTATGAGTTAAGTACAACATATGAGGGAATCATTAATTAAATGGGAAGGTCATGATTATGTTATACTTAACTCATACATGAGCGTGGAGATCCTCAACTTGTGAAATAAACAATAATTATTTTACATTTTGATGTATTTATAGATGCTTTCCTTGCCCTCTATCCAACAATGAATTCCGCCATAGGGTTTCGAAAGTTCATTTTTTATATTTTCTAAACATGCAATGGTCAACAGAGCTCATTCATTATGAAACATCTATTATTCTCGCTCACCCTTTCCCTCGGCGAACAAGCATTTCGCACCTTCCTGGGTTGAAATCGAAATTTTATTTCAAAATATTGTATGGTAAAGCTTCAGTCTAGAGTTGCATTTGAAGGACAACATTGCATTATTAGTGATAGTAGTCTAGCAAGTCTAAGGTCTTGACAAGTGCATTATCAAGGACGTGAGGATTGCTACCACAAGGTCGTGTGTGATTGCTACCACAAAGGGGCATCTACAAGATTAACATAGTTTCATGTGTTTCTTATATTGCTTCATAGTTGAATGAATGAGACATCTATTATTCTCTATTATAATAGAACTCTCTTACAACCAAGTTATCGTATCTTCGCAATGCCTTATTGCATGGTCTATTTTGTGTGGAAATTCTTAATTATCCCCCAATTTTAAGAAACATTATTTTATTTGTTTTTGTTGACGTACATAACAATTGAAAAACATTATTATTACATTATCACCTTTTTTTTGTTAACGGACATAACACTTCCCTCAAAAGTATGGGATTAAAGATATTGCATTTGATCTATATCTCAACAATGAAATTGGTCTTATTTTATAAGGAATGTTTGATTTGCATCTTTGTATCTACTTGTCAAATTTGGTTTGTGGAAGTTTGAAAAAAAACATCGAAAAACATTATCGAAAACCTTGGACTAGACAAAGACTTCAATTCAAAAACATTATCGAAGACCTTGGACTAGACAAAGCCTTCAATTCAAGAGGAATGTATCTAAGGAACATGTTTGAATCTATCGAGTATATTTAAAAACCCTTTCGATGCTACTTTGTAATGTAAGGAACACATATTGGGTGGTCTTGTGTGCAAGATTCTTGGAATTATAACTCCTCTTATCCATCCACTAAAGTTGGAAAACCCATCATGTTGCACAAGTTCCTCTCTTTTCTTCTATATCAAATCCGTGTGTAATACTATTGAAATTATAACTCCTTTTTTCCATCCTCTTATAGTTGGAAGATCCAAGTTATGATGTGCGAGTTGTAGGTTATTCCCTACCCTTCTCTACCAAAGCCTTAAATAGTTTTGTACTTGCTTAGCTTAATATAATAAAACTTGATAATCTATCATCTCCCAATCACTATTGAGGCTCTAGTATAATGCAACCTTACCAAAATTCAATACTATTATACCAGCATAGATCCATCTTAAACCTAGATCTATCAAGCACCACAAGGGATCCAATTTCTTGAGATGTAATTTTCTTTTAATTTTAAACTCAAGAACTTTGATCCCTTTCTTACTTGATAGATTCATCTTTAAGTTTTATTTTTTATTTTATAGACATGCATGGATTTATTAGATTAATTTTCCTATTTTTTTTATTTTATGAACCAACATTTATTTTTTTAATTATTTTTTATTTTTGGTAACATTACATTACCTTGCATGACAACATCTCCAACCTCTCCTTCATACTGGGTTGTAAAGCACCTCACTCCTCTCGGTTCAAAAACCTTACCAAAATTCAAAATTCAATATTATAAAGAAAAAGTATAAGAATTACATCATCTTAAATAAGATTGAAATAAAATAGAATAAAAAACCAAGGCGAATCAATTTGTCAATGAATTGAATCCCCTCTAGAAAGCAAATCATCACATCAAAGACCATGTAAGAAGAAACAAAAAAGGCTCAACATTGTGAAGGCCACAACTAAGCGAAGGATCAAATCAAATGACAAACCCATCAAATGAAATGACAATCCCATCAAATGGGTGATATGTTACAATTACGAAGAGAAGCATTATCCAACTCGCTACCTAGTATAATAGGTAAAGATAAGGTTCTTAGCAACCTTCACGATAAACTAGACAACATGCCCCAAAATTAGGATGCCCCGTAAGAAATAACAAAGGAAAAGTTGGAAAACTACAAATTTTGGAAAATGATTATGGAAACAAATTTTAATATATGACATTATGTACAAAGATCTTGTTCTTATACCAACATAGATCCATCTTAAACTCGAATCTAGCACCAAGAAGGATCCAATTTCCACCTCAAGAAATCAAATCCAAGTTTAAGATAGATTATGTTGGTTTTAATATTTTTATTTTAAGAATCGACATGTTATTCTTTTGTGATCTTAGTTTAGTTACCACATCAATGGTACCCACATTACGTGACAACATCTCCACCCTACTGAATTGTAGAGAATACACAAGATACATGATTAGATAAATGATACCAAGACACATAAAGAACAAGTTCAACAACTCCAATATGTTGATGCTTCCTTTGAGTGTGAAGAATTTGATGACTTCTACATAGAATTTCACTTCAATACGAAAGATCAAACACTAAACATGAAAATTTCCAAAAAGAAAAGGAAGGCCAAAGGCCAAAAGGAAAGGATAAACTTGAAGCTCTCCAAGTTGCTAAGCAAAATTTAAACAATGTATATCTATTTGGCATCGATGTCAAGCTTCATCGATTATAACACATATTGTGGATCTTAAGGAACAAGCTTCATCAAACTATTTCCAAAATTAAAATGATGTATATCTATTTGTCATCAATGTCAAGCTTCATTATATTTCCAAATTTTAAATGATGTATTTGATAACAAATAGAATGAAGCAAAGGAAAACTTGGAAAACTACAAATTTTGGAAAATGATTATAGAAACAAATTTTAATATATGACATTATTTACAAATATCTTATTCTTATACCATCATAGATCCATCAAGCTTCATTCTATTTGTCATCAATGTCAAGCTTTCCAAAACTTAAATGATGTAGATCTATTTGTCATCAATGTCAAGCTTCATTGGAAGCTTAAGGAACAAGCTTCATTAAACTATATCCAAGATTTAAATGGTGTAGATCTATTTGTCACCAATTTTAAGATTCATTGATCTATAACACATGTTGTGGAGCTGGGGAACAAAAACAAGAACATGTTGTTGAGCTTTGATGACAAGCATCATTAATGCATAACATGTTGTGGAACTTGAGGAACAAAAACAAGAACTTGAAAGTGAGGCCTCGAATTGTAAGGATATATTTGAATTAAAGTCAAAACTCGAGGTTTTAATTGATGCTTATGTATCAAGAGTGTAGAATAAGTAGTTTCTCAAATCACTTATGAAAGGGAGATTGTTATGGTACAGGTTTGAAATGCAACTACTAACTTGTGATTTTCCTTTGGGATGCAAGTACTAAATTGTGATTTGGGAAAATAAGTTGACATGATCATGGTGTATCTAGAGGAAAATAGGGCAATGGATAAGGCATTTTTCATATAGTAAAAACCTTCATATACAAAACCTAGGCCATGACAAATTATGTAAGTTTTAAACCTGTGCAAAGAAGCAAAGTATACAGATTCTTTTAAGCAAAATAGAGGTCACAACACATCATTCACAAATAAGCACAGAGATTTACCCTAGAAACCCTTAACCGGGAAAACCAGAAAACTTTGGAGCCATACCTCCTATTTTCTCTTCATTACATTATAAAATCCTCGCAATACAAAAGATAGGTATTCAGCAGCATCCAAAATACCCTAATCCGTTAACCCGGATTATAAAAAGACTCCAATCCCTTAACCGGGATTAAGTTACATATTTTTAGACAAATTCTAAAAATAGCCACGAACAGATATAAATAGCCATAAATTCTATAAATAGCCCGAAAATTTTGCTCGATGTGCTCACATCAGAAACAACCATTAGGCTGTTTCCGTGAAGGTGCTTTTGGGATCATCAAGCTGTAGCGCTGACATGCGCATCTCCCCTCCACACGCACATGCAAAGAATATAAAATATGCCCAACATTCTCCCACTTATTGTTTCCTTTGCATAGCAATGAGTCATGTACTCATAAAGTCATAGGTTCATGGCAGCAATGCCTATAGATTCTCTACACCAAGAGAACTTCTCTGTACTAACAAACTTTGTAAATGAGTCTGCAACATTTTTCACGGTGTCAACCTTCTCCAGCAGCACCTTCTTGTCTTCAACCATATCTCTCACAAAGTGATATTTCACATCAATATGCTTTTCCTTAGCATGATAAGTAGGGTTCTTTGCCGGGAATATTTCACTTTGGCTATCACAATCTAACCTTATACCTTTCTGTACAAACCCAATACTTGAACACAATCTTTGCAACCACGCAACTTCTTTGCTTGCATGAGTGGCTACCATGTATTCAGCTGTTGTAGTTGAGAGTGCAACTACAGCTTGTCTCTTACTCATCCAACTGATAGCTCCTCCAAATAGGTTAAACACATAGCCACTTGTAGATATTCTATGATCAAGGTCTCCAGCCCAGTCTGCATTAACAAATCCATATACATTTATTACTCTGTCTAGTCCAGGTCTTCCTTGGTAGTAGATTGCATAATCTGTGGTGCCACACAAATATCTGAAGACCCTCTTTACAACTATCCAATGCTCCTTTCCTGGTTTTGACATATATCTGCTCAAAACTCCCACTGCATGAGCAATGTCTAGTCTAGTACAGACATTGCATACATCAAACTACCAACTGCACTGGCATATGGAACTCATGATATGTCTTCTTCTTCTTGATGTGTCTTGGGACACTGCTCTACAGATAACTTTACACCTACAGGAATAGGAACCTTGACCGGCTTACTTTCCTGCATGTTAAATATTTGTAGTACTGTCTCAACATATTTTCTTTGATTTAAACTGATCATTTTGTTTGCATGATCTCTTCTTATCTCCATCCCCAGAATGAAGTTTGCAGCATCGAGATCTTTCATATCAAACTTGGAGGATAGTTGAGACTTCACCTCCTCTATAACATCTTTGTTGTTTCCAATCAGCAACATGTCATCAACATACAGAACTATGTTAATGAAGTGATCACCAACCTATTTGGAATATACACAATGATCAGCTTTGCTTCTCACAAACCCCAATCCAAGTATGTATGTGTCAAACTTTTGGTACCACATCCTTGGAGATTTCTTTAGACCATAAAGGGGCTTCTTTAGTTTACATACCAACTCATTATTTCCCTTTACTATGAACCCTTCTGGTTGTTTCATGTAAATTTCTTCTTCCAGATCCCCATGTAAGAATGTTGTCTTCACATCCATTTACTCTACTTCAAGATCAAAAGCAGCAGCAATAGAAAGAAGAAATCTAATAGAAGTTAATTTTGCAACTGGAGAAAATATTTAACCAAAATCAATCCCCTCTACCTGAGAATATCCCTTTGCTACCAAACGAGCTTTATACTTATCCACTTTACCTTCTGCATTCAACTTCTTTTTAAATAGCCATTTGCTCCCAATGGATTTTCTTCCAGCTGGTAATTGGACTAGATTCCAAGCTTCATTTTTGTTCAAGGAATCCATTTCTTCATCCATGGCTTTTTTCCAAAGATCACTATCCTCTGAATCAATAGCTTCATTCACATTTCTAGGATCATTACAGTAATAGACATAGCAAAATGAGAGCGAAAATCAGGAGGGGAATACCTTTATGGTTGCCTTATTTCTCAAGATGATCTCCTCAAAACTGGAGTATGAGGTTCTTCTTCTTTCGATTCAACTTCTTCTACTGAGTCATATTCTTCACCTTCTAAATTAAACTCTATTTTCTCTAGTTCCTTTTCCATTGGATTCACTTCCTATCTGGGGACTTCTTTGACCTCTCGAAGCACAACATCTCGACTGTAAACAATCTTCTTAGTTATAGGATTCCAAAGCTTATACCCTTTCATACCATCTATATAGCCAATAAATATACACTTTTCAGCTTTGTTATCCAACTTGCTTCTTTTCTCCTTTGGAACATGTACATAAGCATCACAACCAAAGACTTTCAGATTCTTAATAGAGGGTTTCTTACCAGTCCATACCTCTTGTGGAGTTTTATCAATCAATGCTGATGTGGGTGATCGGTTTACCATGTAACATGTTGTATCCACTACTTTTGCCCATAATTCTTGTCGTATACGAGCACTGCTTAGCATGCTCCTTGCCTTTTCCATCAACATCCTATTCATCCTCTCAGCAACTCCATTCTGTTGAGGTATGTATGGAGTAGTCTTTTTCTTTGCTATACCGCACTTCTTACAAAAGTCCTCGAATTCATTCCCACATAACTCTCCACCATTATTTGTCCTCAACACCTTTATTTTCTTTTCTGATTGATTTTCTACAAGAGCCTTAAATTCTTTAAACTTGGAAAATACTTCAGATTTATTTTGAAGGAAATAAATCCATATGTTCCTTGAGAAATCATCTATAAATGAAACATAATACACAGATTTTCCTAATGATGAAACAGGAATAGGTCCAAACACATCACTATGTATTAATTCTAGAATTCCCTTTTCTCTTGTAGCACCAGATGCAAATCTTACTTGATTTTGTTTTCCATATATGCAATGCTCACAGAAATCAAAATCCATAGTGCAATCAGTCATACCTTCAACCATACCTTTACCTTGTAATGCTCGAAGTCCCTTTCTCCGATATGCCCCAATCTTTGATGCCATAGCATTGTATCTCCTCCTGATGCAGTCAAGGTTTTGTCATCTTTACCTCCTTCCTCAAGCACAACAGAATTGTTACATTCATCGATGATGGTTTTTCCCAATAGTTTGTACAGAGTTCCATACCGAACTCCCCTCATCAATACTGTTGATCCTCGAACCGTTTTGCAACCACCATCTCCACACACAGTCTTTACACCTGCAACATCCATCTTTCCGACAGATATCAAGTTTCTTGCTAGATTTGGAATGTGTATCACTCTAGGCAGATTTCTAATCCTTCCATCCTTTAGTTTTAGCTTGACTCTACCACTTCCAATGATAATGGTTGGTGAATCATCTCCCAAGTACACATCTCCTCCATTGTACTTTTCATATTGATAGAAATACTCCCTATGAGGGGTCATATGACATGACGCACCTAAGTCAATCAACCATATATCACATTCTGAATGATTACCCATGGAAGCTAGGTACACATCCCCTCCTTCTTATAAGGAGTTTTTCGCCTCTATGGAAGGGGTATCCTCATATCCCTTTTCTTTATCAACATTCTTAGATCTACAATCCTTTTTATAGTGCCTAGCTTTACCGCATTTCCAACACTTCCTTATTCCTTTTCCTGGGGATTTAGATCTACCCTCAGATCCTTTATTTTTGTTTCTTTCCTTGGGGCGACCTCTCACAGACAAGGAATCCATGCTATGATTATCCATGGTTTTCCACCTCATCTCTTCTAATAGTAGGGATGATACAATTTCATCAAATTTTAAGGTCGCCTGGCTAGCACTACCTATTGCAACAATTAGGTTGTCCCAGGAATCTGGCAAAGAACACAATAATGTAATACATTTATCTTCTTCATCCATTTTAATACCAACAAAGGTTATCTAACTTACTATATTATTTTAGACATTCAGATGCTCTGTTATAGTGTCATTCTCATCCATTCTAAGGTGAAATAGCTTCTTTTGCATAAACAACTTTTTCACAAGGGATTTTGATTGATACAAACTCCCTAGTTTTTCCCATAGCTTGACTGCACTATCTTCACCAGATGCGTTCAACAACACAGAGCCTGATAAGCACAATTGTATTGTATTCCTCTCCCTTCTTTCTAATTTATCCCAATATTCTTGTGACGTTGCAGTGGGTTTTGTACCCATATCCACAACAATCCATTGTTCCCGATCTACCAGAAGATCCTCCATTTTTAGCTTCCATAACTCAAAATTCTGGCCGCTAAATTTCTCGATCTCAATTCTTGAAGTGCTCTCCATTCTCTTTCAATGCACAAATCAACACTACAAATCTCCCACTGAACCCAGGTTTATCACAGACTCGATATCTATCAACCGCGTCGAACCCTTAGCAACAAAGGCGTCCCCCTGATGCCAAAATCGATCTCTGATACCATATGTAAGTTTTAAACTTGTGGAAAGAAGCAAAGCATACATATTCTTTTAAGAAAAATAGATATCACAACACATCATTCACACATAAACACATAGATTTACCCTGGAAACCCTTAACCAGGAAAACCAGAAAACCTTGGAGACACACCTCCTATTTTCTCTTCATTACATTATGAAATCCTCACAATACAAAAGATAGGTATTCAACAGCATCCAAAATACCCTAATCCATTAACCTGTATTAGAAAAAGACACCAATCCCTTAACCGGGATTAAGTTACATATTTTTAGACAAATTCTAAAAATAGCCATGGACAGCTATAAATAGCCATAAATTCTATAAATAGCCTGAAAATTTTGCTCACTGCGCTTGCATCAGAAATGGCCTAACATCCATTTCCGTGAATGTGCTTTTGGGATCACTGAGCTGCAGCGCTGACATGTGCACCTCCTCTCCACACGCACATGCAAATAATATAACATATACCCAACAAATTATGCAAATATGGAAACCTAGGCCATGACAAATTATGCAAATATGGATAAAATGTTAGCAATGATACCCATCTCATTGAAATCAAACATTCATGGAGAACCCTTGTTAAACTTAAAGAATCCTTATTAGTGAAAAGGATGAACTGGGTATCAATCTAGAGGAAATAATTAATGATCATTCTTTCACATTACTTCTATAAAGGAAACCTTACCCCAGGGAAACCCATTAATAAGATGGAGGACCAAAAGAATCCATTCCTACATACTTCAATACTAAAGGTTTTTTTTCAATAATAAAAGATCATTCCTTGTTATATTAAATCAAAGGAACCAATTACAATACTAAGGACTTCAGTAGACCAAACTTCTGCATCCCTATAGCGAACTCCCCACAATCCTGCAAATATATTTAGAGATTAGAAAACAGATCTCAGAGTAAACAAAAGACCAAAATAATAATCCAAATTCAAAGTTCATGTCCCACATCAAAGACATTCCTCATAGTTCCAACCTCCAAAAACCAACATAGCAACAATGGCACCTTAGGTTAACATACAAGCCTTAGAAAAAAGTAAAACCACCCATCAAGCAAAAAGCATCACAGTTAAAAACAAAGGACATGTATCACCTTGAAAGAATAGTTTAAACATAGATATTGTAAGTGTCCTCTAAGGTCAGCATATCGTCCATGAATTCTTGCAGAAACATGTGACCAATGAGAGGCTTCAAGTCTTCCTTCGAAATCCCATCATCAATCTTGTTATGTTCCAGCTATATATGCTAGTAACTGAAGGACTTGTTGGCAGCCAGCAACAACCTCTTCATTTTATCAATAAATGAAGAGAGATCAGCTCTCCATGTGATTTATCAATTCAAAATTATGAAAGAGCACCTTCAGAATCATTGATTCTGAAGGTACTCTCAATCAAAGGAAGGTGATTTAATGATTCTAGAGATGAAAGAAACTTGCTCATTAACTTGGCCTTTAAACAACTGTCAGATAAGTTTCATAAATTTTTCATTAATTTATTTCATCAAAATAAATTTATGTGACTTTAAAGATTGATGCCAAGTAAAAATTAATAAAACACATTTTATGTTAAGAAGGGTATTATTAGTCCTAAGACTAAGAGTAACTTTCAAAAAATAATACCATATGTAATACCATACTATAAACTTTGTAAATATGAGCAAATGTTGTTCACATAGGGAAGTTTTATTTTGTTTCATCATTCAAATATCCTATATAACGTTAGATATGTGTCGATAGGATGTTTGAAGGGCTTAAACCTTAGTCTTGTACATACATAGCATAAATATATGGCTTAGATATTAATCTAGTTATTCTATCAAAAGCATTGTTAATTTGGGAGTGCGATTTTATCACCTTACGTAACACGATGATTATTTGGATTAGCTGGCCATACAAGAAGCCATTTGTCAGATCGATAAACGGTTATCATTTGGATTAATGAGCTGGTATGAAAACGTGGCCTTCACCCCTTGATAGAATCGACAGTTGTATGCATATGGAAACGTCGTGTTGACAGTGTTAAATGCTGATGGTCATTTCAATTTTCGTCGTTGTACCTATTAATTATGAACCACTGTCAATAATCAATGGTCGAAATGATGATTCTATCAGTCACCGTATCTCTGGTTTGCCAAGTTAAGTGGTTGTCACTAACAGTCATGGTCAAACGTAGATAAATTGGCATAAATCATGGTATAGTGTGAAGTTGTAACATTTATCACTGCTTAAAATCCCGCTAAAATGGAAGGTTCAAAGATTAGATCTCCGATTAGATTTGAAGCATTTGAAGGTCATCCATCATGTCGTGTGTATGGATACCTATTCCCTCTATTTTCACTTCCCCATTCATTTCGAGTCGAAGCCCAGAAAGTGCTGGAGAAACCATGTCTCCTCTGAATCGTTTTGAGATTTCAGGGTTTGAACTTATTGAAGCTAACCAGGAAGTTGCCAAGAGATTCGAGAAAATGGGATGGGTAAATTTCTTTAGGTGTTTTGATGGTCACCATGTGGAAATTACTAAGATGTTCGCAATGAGTTTTGAAGATGACAGGGTGCAAATTGGGGGTTTCGAGTTTGTTATCAACGAAGATAAAATTGCTGAAGCTACGAAACTCCCACAGGTGGGAGAACGCTGGTTTAAGGGCACTATGGTCAACAAGAAGAAGTGCTTGGCTTTGTTAATTCCATTACCAGATAAAACGAAGCTGAGGATAGGCGTCCCTGTGAAATTTCTGAAGCCCGAATGGAGAGTTTACTATGAAATCTTAGTAAGGTACGTGACCTGTTGTGGACGCTATTCCCATTTGCACTTGTATCATTTACGGTTACTGTTAGCAGTAAAGGGTTGTAAACTTAATTTTCCCTTCTATATTTGGAAAAGTCTTAAGAAAATGTCACAGTCTGTTAGGAATTTCAATAACCCTGACAGTAGTCTTTGTCACCATGGGTTCATAAAAATATTACTGCAATTCCAATTATCTGCTAAAGGTGTGTCTTGGGATAAGTTTCTAGTTGATTGTCAATTGGGGCCAACACAGTACTGGCCTAATCCATATCCACGAACTCCTAGAAGACGAAAGGTCACAAATCCTGAGGTTAATAGCTCAGAGGTTAAGGAACCAGAGGTCGTAAACATGCCCATAGATAATGAGATTAATGAAAATGATGATAGGGTTTCAGTTCCTTGCGATTCTAGGGAAATCTTAGATAAACCTGAACATGG
>LPNX010863958.1:551951-613882 GCA_001517045.1 Pseudotsuga menziesii | reverse complement strand
TTGTTGTGATTTAAATATGTTTGTTTCGATCACACTCCAGTTTTTCTGTTATTGATTAATAATTAATATAGTCTTAAATTTGCTCTCAGTTGAGATAGGGTTATATAGGATAGATAGATTAATTAGTTTAAATTTTATTTTTAAGTTTAATTAGCACTGTTAAATCATTCTGCATACTTTACATAAGTTTTCATATTTAGAAAACTTCCCAAAAATCGAAGTCTTTCCTTAAGAAAGCAACCTTAGGATATTTTAGGTATTTAGGTAGGATAAATATTAGAAAAGGTTAGATTTTGTTGGTTTTAAGTTCTCCTTAAGAGACAAACTAGCTGGTAGCAGGACCATAACCTGCGAGGTTTTGTTAATCCAAACATACCGGACGCTGCTTTAAGCTGATTGTGTGGACAAAACCTCCTTATTGGCCTAGATTCAGAAAATCGGGCCAACAGGACTCAAAGGAAAAGAAAAGAATTTTAGTTCTAGTGCATCAGTAATTGAGTTCTAATACTCTCAACACAAGAACCTCAATGATCCAATCAATGATAGTCTTTGAGTCGCCAGATAATTTCAGCTCCGGTAACCCCATTCCATTTGCAACATAAAATAGAACCCAAAGGGAAAGAATTTTTTCTCTCGTGTTAATGTTGCTACCATAGCTGAACCTGAGATGGAAGAAGTGAGACTGACTAATATAAAAAGCTGACCCAGCACCCTCAATACCCTATGTAACGTCCCCATCAAAGAAACCAATGGTTGCGTGTATCACCGGACCATCACCTATCCTCCTGCATCTTCTAACACAAGGAAACTCCAAATAATCAGCTAAGAGACTAATAATATCCAACACCACTTTCTGCACCACATATTTAATACCACGGAAGATAGTTTTATTCCTTTCCTTCCAAATAGACCAAAAGCAAAAAAGAGGAATATGTATAGGTCTGAGTCCATCTCTAATCCACAACAACATATTCCCATTAAGAGTACAATCCTCCTATCAAAAGGCCAATCCTAAAGAATAAATAATATATCTTCTCGCAACCTTACCAACGCAACAATCCACCAAAATATGTTCAATCGATTCATCCTCGCTCCAACATAACTGACAAATGTTAGGCCTGAACCAAGATCTCCTAAGGATATTGTCCCATGTACTTACCTTATCATTTACACACATCCAGCTAAAGCATTTAATCTTCAACAGTATCTTCCATCACCAAAGCTCCTTTCTCTACCATCCATCCGAAGAAGTCAGCAATGTATCCACGATAAACCCTTAGGAAATTTTCTTCGAAATATGACCAGTAGGTGCATTGAAAGTTCAAACAAGATGATCCTCTTCATCAATGAGGTGTAATCCCACGAGATCCAAGGATGACATATAACAGTACCACTCAAGCTTCCATTCCCCCCCTAGCTCCAACTCCTCAGTCGAAAGCCAGTAAGCTCCAGTAGTGGACCACTCACCAAGAGTTCTATCCTGATCTAGCATAGAGATTCCATAATCCTGTAGATAACTGATAAGAGACCCTGATAGTAAAAAGGTATCCTCTATCCCAATCACAATATCAATGTCAACTTTCACAGCTTTCCCCTTTCCAACTTTCCAACTTGGGGATTTACATATCCATCCCAAAACCCTTAAAAAACCATTCCAGATAATCGATGAGTTATTTACTGAGTGTTCCTCCTTTATGATCCATCCCGCCGAATAAATATTGCGCAAATATTTAGTCCTCAACACCTTGTTCCATAAACCAATCCCATTAAGAGACAGCCACAAGATATTCATTCTTAAGGCAATATTAAACCACTCTATGTTCTTCACATTCCATCCCCGACATGCATACGGTCTAGAGATATGTTCCCAATTAACCAGATGCAAATCTTGTATCGACTTATGGCCACCCCATAGAAAATTGAACATAATAGTTCTAACAACCTTCAAAATATAGTTTGGTAGCTTCACAAGAGAAAACCAATAAACCAAAATACCACTCAAAATAGAGTTTAGAAAAATAAGATGACCCCTTAGAGATAGGAATTTGAAAGACCAGTTTCTAATATTATGTTCAATTTTTTTAATAATCCATCTCCCTGATAGCTCAACAGTTTGACCCAATACCCCAAATATCTAAAGCCGGTCTCAATTCTCTCCATCTTATAGGGGAAGAGTACCTGAACACTATCAGTCACAGTAGAAGGCATTTTATTATACACAAATGATGACTTATCAAAACTGATCACCATACCTAAGGCTGCAGTGAAAATATCAAGTATATCTCTGAAATAAGACCACTCTTCTAAATTTCCATGACCAAAAAGAACAACATCATCTATGAAGAGAAGATGAGTAATAGCTAGGGTAGATGAGAAAGAAACTCCATGAATATTACCCAGGATTTTGGCCTCATTAATGAGAAAACTCAAACCTTGAACAATCAATAGAAAGAATAAAGGAGATAAAGGGAATCCCTGACATAGTCCTCAACTCGAATTGAAAGAAGAAGTGGGGGATCCATTAATGAGTGCATCATGATTTGTAGAAGTGATGCACACCATAATCCAGTTCACAGTATCCACTGTCAAACCAATTTGTAGAAGGATAAGCCTAAGTAAAGTCCAGTTAACCCTGTCACATGCCTTCACCAAATCCATCTTAAGGATCAAGGCTTCCAACTTCCTGACCTTGATAGAGTGTAATACCTCCAAAATGATCCCCACTGCTTCTAAAATTTGTCTATTCCGCAGAATACCAAACTGCTCCCTAGAGATGACATCGACAAGTAGCGGTTTTAGCCTATCCGAGAGAATGTTCATAATAACTTTGTACATTAGGTCACATAAATAAATAGGTCTAAAATCCACAAAGGCCTCTGGTTTATTGCACTTAGGAATCAAATTTATGAATGCCACATTCAGAGACTTCGGTACATAACCATCCAAGCGAGACTGTTCAACAGAATCCATCAAATCACTTCCCACCAAATCAACAAAGGATATGAAGAAATCAATCGGCCACCCATTTGGCCCAAGACTTTTTTCCTTAACAAAACCATGCAACATTGATTCAACTTCTTCTAAAGAAACAACTCTCCCAATCTCCTCAGCTTCCTTAGAAGAGAAAAAATTAGGGAACAACTATAAGAACTTGGAGTTGTTCATGTATACGAGCAAGTCCCTCCTCTTTAAAAACCTTAGAGAAATATTCCAATGCTGCCACCTTCATATGCGCATCCACATGAATTCGATTTCCCCGAAGGTTAGACAATTCCCAAATCGCATTACCATTAGGACGAACACTAGGAAAATTCTGGAATAATTTTGTGTTAGAATCACCTTGCTCAATCCAAACCACATGACTCTTAAGTATCCAAGATGAAGCCTCAAATGTTAACAGTGAATCTTTCTGAGCATTAAGTTATGATAACAACCCAACTCTTCTTTAGAAATAAATCCAGTCATATCTAGCAAGAACAGATCAGCAATCTAATCCTCAATCGAAGCCAATTCACAACCTCTTTCGTGTTTCATCATGTGTTCCCAATCCAAAACCACCTTCTTTAGTAAATTTAACTTGCCAACCAAGGAAAAAATAACACTAGCCTCAAGTACTGCTAAGTCACCCACCCAAGCCTGTCTGACAATTGCATTGAATCCGGATTCCTTCAACCAAGACTGGTTGAATTTAAAGGGATAGGGGGGTCTACATACCAACTCCCTCCAATCCAGATAGATTGGAAAGTGGTCAGATATTTTGGAGAGTGTAGACCACACACTGTACTGAGAAAGATGAGGTAACAGACACTCTATAACCAAGAATCTGTTCAGGCACTTCCTGATACCAGCAGAACCCACCCTACCATTATGCCGAGTAGGTCCCAACCTTGTCGAAGCAATATCCACCAGGTGTGACAGTAACATAATATTTGTAAAAAAAATTTTACAGAGGGCCACCTCTAGCAGAGCTACCCCATACCTCAGCTTCTGAAACTATGAAGTTGAGATCGCATGCAATGACGAGATTATCAAGATTCAATAGCCCCTTCAACTTTACCATATTCCATAACCTTTCTCTATCAATATACGACGCATATACATTCAAACAATTCCAGGAACAAAGATATCCTCTAAACTACGCCTTAATCAGAATACCGGTGAAGGAAACAAAACCTTTACACCTAACCACCCACAGGTTCCAAGCAATCAATAAGCCACCCAAGTGGCCATTTGCATCAACAACACAAAATTCTCATCCATGATAGAAACGAGAAAACACAAGCATTTCTTGCACCCCCAGACAAAGAGTCTCTTGAATAAAAACCAAGTCCAGACGTAACTCCTCCAACAAATAATTAAGGGCTAGTTGTTTGGGTCTCCCTCCAAACCCTTAAACGATAAAGGAGACCGGCCGCATCAAGAAACCACTCCCATGGGTTTCTTAGCTCTAAGTGCTCTAGAATATGGAGAGGGTGTGGGAATAACTGCTCTGGAAACTTCCTTAATACGAACAAAAAGAGGAATATAGCCATTGTACCTCGACAAAGACTTATTCCCCCAACACCCCACCATGTTTTTAACTTTATGGGCTCTGCTAATGGTAATGTTCTCACTCCGGATCAAATCAAGGGGTAATACAGAAGGCGAGGATGGAGAGTGATCATAGAAAATGGGTAAAGCTACCAAAATATCAGGGTCCTTAAAGGATGGTTGGTCAGTATGACTTATAGCACCATGTCTCCTATCAGTCCCCAAAATCCCACCACTAGAGACAAGCGGAGGGAACTCATCAACAAACAACACTGAAACACTATCAAGGGGTTCCCCACACCCTCTGAATTAACCCCATCCCATGAAGAGACCAAAAACCCCTCAGAGACCAAATCCCCTCCATAAAACCCTACCTCAACCAGCATATCAGCAACCAAACCCTCCTCAATCGACAAGGGAGAAGAAAGAGGTTCCCCCTCCTCGACCACCGATAAACCCAAACCAAGAGGGAAAGGAGTACAATGTCCCACCAAAGCCGACCTTGCTATATCATCAATAACCTCGTAATCCCCCTCAAATAAATCGACATAGATAGAATCAATAAAAGAGTTCAACTTACCCAGAACCCATAGAATTTGTTGAGCAATACCATCCTATTCCTCATCAGAAAGCACCAAAGTCTTTAAAGAATCAGTCGGCGAGTGAGCCTACTCTATTTCCACAACACTGGACCCTAGATACCGACACCCCCCAACAAGTTAGGGAAATAGTTACATAAATTTCCCATCAATTGGAATAAATGTGTGAGAATTGATTCACAACTAGATTTAGGAGCCAAAGAAACTCTCACAATTCGATATTGTTTACAAAACAAGCACAAAATAGCTAAAAGACTGAAAAATGCATACACACATTAGGTCAATAACATATATTATTATGATTGTAAAACATGTAACTATGTCTAGAACAATTATATAGTACAATATGGAAAAATCGTGAGGCCTTGGAGGTCATTTGGATGCATACAAGTGTCAGCTCAAGATTTGACCCTCAAACCCCCCTAGGTGGACCAATGAGCCTCCTAATCATCATAAATGGTCATGAATGCATGTGTGAATGTAGGAAAGGAATGATGGAACATAAATGGAGGTATGATAGGTGTGGGTGATCACATGGGTGAGTGGGAGTGTCTCTAAGAGGGAAATAAATGCCTAAGGAAGGCAAAAAACCACCTAAACCAAGCACCAGCATCTCAAGTCAAAACAAATGCCTGAAATTGGGGAAGGGAGCACATTTTGGTTGAATGTAGTCAATGTGGGTTCTTGGGTTATCAGAATGATCAACCTGGAGTGCCTCAAATGTGCAGAATGATCAACCATGAGTGCCTCAACTGTCAATAAATGACCAATTTCACTTAGTCTAAACCATGGACTCATTGCATAAATGAAAATGAAATGTGCCTAAGGTATAAGACTATGGTAATAATATGGATTATGCTCCAACACCCCCCCTTAATACTTACTTAGTACTTATTAACCAAAAATATCATGGAGTCCTTGGCAACAAAGGCTCAAGTCACCTCATACAACAGAAAACTTTATTTGCCCATAAAAACAAGGTAAGGAGGAAAACTACATGGAAATAAAACCTCCCCTAAAAATGGACATGGAGCCAAAAATATGAAATTGAATGGTATCCATGACCATACATCACCCACTCCAAGAAGGAATCTCAGACAGTTGAAGGTCTTCTCTGTGAAGCACTTGGTGAAAATGTCAACAGTTTGCTCTGCAGATGAGAAATACTACAAGGCTATCACCTCATCATGCACCAAGATCTAATGTAGTGCATGTGTATCTCAATTTTTTTGGTTCTATGTCTCTGCACTGGATCTATGTAAATATTTATTTCACTTTGATTTTTACACCAAATAATTGTGGGTGAATCAAATGCAACTCCAAGTTCCCGAAGAATATCTTGTAACCACACACATTGTGTAGTTGCGTTCACTGCTCCTTTGTACTCGACCTCGGATGAAGATAGGGAGATGGTGTGTTGTTTATTGCTTGAAAATCATATGGGAACTTGTTTTAGCATGAATACATAACCTGAAGTGGATTTCCTATCAATGGGATAGCCAACCCAATCAAAATCAGTAAATCCAACTAGTTCTAGTGGAGAACCAACAACATAGTGTACCCCGAAGTGTCTGGTTCCTTGCACATAGTGAAGGATCCTCTTGGCTTCCTTCCAATGTATCTCATGAGGCTGCTGCATATACCTTTCTACAGCACCTACAAGATATTCCAAATGAGTTCGAGTGTGTGTAAGATACAACAAGCTCCCGACTAGCTGTCTATACAATGAGTTGTCCACGAATGGAGACTCACCAACTTCACCTAGTTTGATACCAGAAAGGAATGGGAAATTTCCTGCCTTACATTCAACCATATTAAACTTCAATAATATGTTTGAATCATTCTTTTGTTGTATGAACTAGATCCCTCTTTCATATTGATCAATTTCCAAACCAATAAATTGCTTCAACAATCCAAGATCAGTCATGAAAAACACACTTTGCAATGAAGACTTGATTGACCCAGTTTATTTGGTGCAGCTACCTGTAATAAAAATATCATCAACATATAGTACATTGGTCTGCAATACATCACCAATATTCTGCAAATAAACATTAGGACCAGTTTTGCATCTCTCAAATCCAAGTGATAGCAGAAAATTGTCCATCTTGGCATACCCAGCCCTGAGGGATTGCTTGAGGCCATAGAGAGACTTATTTAACATGCATAAAATATAAGGATCCTCTTGGAAAACTTCATATTGCTACATATATATCTCCTCCTAAATCTCACCATGAAGAAATGAACTTTTAACAGCCATGTGGTGAACCTCCCAGCGCTTAGATGCAGCAATGGCTAAAACTAGCCTGATAGAGTCCATCTTTGCAACCGGTGCAAATGTCTCTGTATAGTCCACTCCTTGGACTTAATATAATCCTTTGGAAATCAAACTGGCCTTATAATTCATTTCATACCCATCAACAGAAACTTTTGTCCTATAGACTCATTTGCATTGCACTAGCTTCCTCTTGGAGGGCAAGGGAACCATTTCCCAAGTCTCATTTTCCTGTAGAGAGTTGAACTCTACTTGAATGGTTGTTTGTCTCTTGGGTCAAATGATGATTCTTGATATTATTGAGGATGATATCCAACCATCATGAAGCATGGCTCATTAATAACCACTTCACTTGCATAGAAAGCAGTGTGAAATTGTGATCTAGTCTTTCTAGGATCTAGTGGATTTTCAGCCAAATCCCCAACTTCTTCAATGGTTTTCTCAGACCATTTGGGCCGAATGGGTGAGCCATGATATTCACCATAATATTCAGAAATATCAGAATAAAAAATATCATAAATATCATAAAAATATCCATCACTTACATCATCTTATTGTGGAGAACTAGCGCATTCTTCCAGTGCTAGTTCGAGCTAGGTATGAGTTCTTCTTCGAATTACACACTTATTTTGATGAAGGTATTTTTAGATGAGGGATAAAAGAGATTGTATCTCTTTTCATATTCATAATAACCAAACATCATGCAATCCTTTCTTTGAGGCTGCAAGGATTTTCGAATCTTTGAATGAATCCTAACCGAAGCCCTTGAGCCAAAAATCCTAAAATGACAAATATTTGGCTTATGACCAAAGCAAGCTTCATATGGTGTTTTTTCATCTACTGATTTGTGAGGAACCCTGTTTTGTATATATGCAGCACAATTGATGGCTTCGTTTCATAAATTAGGATTCAAATCCTTGGCTTCAATCATACAGGTTTCCATCTTCTTGAGTGCCATGTTCTTGCACTCTTCCACACCATTTTGTTGTGGTGTGTAGGGGGGAAAATGTTGCATCTGGATGCCACATTATTCACAGAGCTACCGAAAAATATTGTTCACATACTCCTTTCCATTATCAGTCCTAATGACTTTGATCTTACTCCCACATTGATTCTCAACTAGGGCTTTCCAAACCTTGAGAGTCTCAAAGATTTCAGATTTGAGTTTGAGAAAGTAAACCCAACAAAACCTTAAGAAATCATCTATGAAGGTCAGCACATACCTTGATCCTCCATATGATGGTGTAGGAAGAGGACCAATAATATATGAATGCACCAAGACAAGCACTTGAGTATCTCTCCTTGCTTTCCCTTTCTCATAGTTGCGCTCTAGAGGCTTTCCCGCCACACAACCAATGCATGGGCCATTGGATATCTTGATATAAGGAAGCCCTTCCACCATGCCTTCTTTGCTCAATATGTGGAGGTGTCTATCATTTAGATGGTCGAGCCTCTAATGCCATATCTTGCTTGTATCATTGGCATGAGTTAGGAGCGCATTCCCTCTGGAGTAGGGAAGGAAATGGGAGAATTTGTACATCCTAGCTTGATGATCAGCAAACCCCAATGCCACCAGCTTGTTGGTAGAGAATTCAGCTATATCCACTGTGTATGGAGTAATTGTTACTCTCTTGGATTCACTAGTGTGTGTCATTTGGTACACTGAGAGTAGGTTTGCTGCTAAGTCTGGTACAAATAGAACATTATTGAAATACCCATCTTCAAGATCAATCCTGCCAATCCCTTTATCATGTATTTCTTAATCATCACCCATTCGAACAATTGGGCCACTATCTAAATACATGGATGTGAATAAATATTTTACAGACACCATGTGCATTGAATCTCCCAAATCAATAATGAAGGAATAAGAGTCTGAAGAACCAATAACCAATGCATGGCACCTCTCTTTTTTGTTTGAGGTTGAACCTCCATCCTTCTTCCTTGCGCCCTCAAGGATTGGGATGTTTTTCTTCTCCAACAGTTGTGCCATCATGTCTATAGTCTTCTTCATACATGCACTCTTTGGATGCCACCCTTAGTGACAATAGGTGCATTTGGTCTTCTCTTTCCTCGTCTTTTCCTTGTCCTTGCAAGGATTTGAACCCCCATCTGAATATTTGGGTCAGTCTTTCTTCTTATTGTCTTGCTACCTTACATCCTTATCTTTTTTCTTGCATTTGGATGAATTTGAAACCCCTGCAACAAGAGCTTGGTATTTACTAGATTTTATGGTACCCATATGCACTAGCTTGTCTTGTTCTTGGGTCAATGACTCCATGAACTCAGCCAATGTAGGCATTCGCCAGTTTCGAGCTGTGAGATTTCTAGAGTGAAATGTGCTTACAAACACATAGTACCTTGGCCCTAGCTTCGAAAGTATGGGAAATATGAGCTTCTCCTCCTTATTATCTATGCCACATTGCTTGATTTGAAACACCAATGACTTGAATTTGGTGAAGAAATATTGGATTGTCTCAAAATGAGCTGGACTCAAGGCATGAGCTCATTTTCAAGCTTGTAACCTCTCATCTCATCAGTATTACCGAACAAGGCTTCAAGCTTCAACCATACTTCATTGGGAGTAGCTAGACTGTCAATATGGAAGAGTAATTCTCTCGAAATTCTAAGACAAAGCATTCTAAACGCTTCATCAAGCCTGTTGAAGAACTTTGATTTCTCAACTGCAGAGTTTGGTTCGACCTCTGTCCCCATGGTGACCTTGTACAAGAATTTTGACCCCAGCTGAATCACCATTTCAGTATTCCATTCCAAATATTTGAATGGGGTCAACAAAACATGGGTCTGATCCATTTCTGCTTGCGCTCTTGGTGGCAAATTGTTGAATGTACCTGCAATGAAAACACTCAAATCTATCTGGAGAATCCCTCTAACAACAACTCAAACACTATAAATTTGATTTGAATCTCCAAAGAGATCTGATACCATGAGAAAATTAATTCACACCTAGATCTAGGAGCCAAAGAAACTCTCACAATTCGATATTGTTTACAAAACATGCACAAAATAGCTGAAAGACTAAACAAAACATACACACATGAGGTCAATAACAGATATTATTATGATTGTCCAACATGTGACTATGTATGGAACAAGTATATAGTACAATAGTTAAAAAAATGTGAGGCCTTGGAGGCCATCTGCATGCATACAAGTGTCAGCTCAATATTTGACCCTCAACCCCCCCTAGGTGGACCAATGAGTCTCCTAATCATCCCAAACGGTCACGAATGCATGTGTGAACGTGGGAAATTCATGATAGAACATAAATGGAGGTATGACAGGTGTGTGTGATCATATGGGTGAGTGGGAGTGGCTCTAGGAGGGAAATAAATGCCCAAGGAAGGCCAAAAGCCGCATAAACCAAGCACTAGCGCCTTAAATCAAACCAAATCCCTGAAATTGGGGAAGGGGAGTGCATGATGGTTGACTGTAATCAATATTGGTGATTGGGTTATTAGAATGGTCAACCAGGAACGCCTCGACTGTGTAGAATTATTAACTAGGAGCTCCTCAACTGTCAATAAATGACCAATTTCTCTAAGTCTAAACCATGGAATCACTGCATAAATGAAAATAAAATGTGTCTAAGGTCTAATAATATGGTACTAAGGTGGATTATGGTCTAAAAAAATGACATCTAAAGGGAACATGTAAGTAGTCCAACTGTTTCTCCAAAACCCAATCACCCCAAGCAATATCCAACACCGCAGGTGGACCATCTGAGATGTCCAGCTCCATCGAGACCTTATCCATCCTCTTGTCATAGGTGTGGAATATTTTCTCATGTAATGAAATAAAACGACCCAAACAATTTCCAATTTCCGACAAATATTCCCGTGTCCACAGCGGTAAAGGAAGGTTAGGTAGTAAAACCCACAAATGTCTCTTTAAAACCCTCAAGTGATAAGGATCAAAATCGACCCACCACCGGTAAAGCACTAAGGATCCCTTCCCTATGAGCCACAACCCATTGAGGATACGATCCACATCCACCTCCTCCAAGAATAAAAACATAAACCATCCATTAGACAACCTGTTGATCGTCGGTGTGTAATTTAACAAAGGTTTCAAGTGCCTGGAAATCCAATCCAACCACCCCTCCTTATCAAGTCGACAATATTCAATCGTTCCCACCAATTCTTGCACACTCAATGACAATACCTTCTCCATCAAATTATCAGATTCCACCACGTAACACTTCTTACTCTGTGTGGATTTATAGGCCCTCATCTTGAGATGGTCTCGTAACCCCGTACTTCTCACCTCACCAGCCATCATAGACTCTTTTACCCCTAGAAAAAATAGAAATCCTAAAGAAATAGAAACCCTAACCAACCACACTCAAATCCATCGGAGCACGTGAATCCAAACCCGTCAATCCAACTTCCTGGCACAGTAGTCCAAGTACCCAACAACCTGTTAACCACCAAACACGAAAGGGAGAAAACACACAAATAAAGCCACACAGTACCCAAAGACCAGAGAAACTAGAACCATTACTGACCCCCAATCACATGAAAATAAACTAGGTCAACCCCCGCCAGAAAAGATACCACCCCACAACACCAGTGAAAAAAACCTCGAGCATCGTTCCCATCCCAGATCCCTCATGATTCCCAACACCCTACAATCAATTCTCGAGAACCCCAACCAATCATTCTATCCAAAAAAACCTCTTGTTGCTAGAAACCAGACGAAAACAACCCCAACTACACCAGTCTACACACAAAAAAACCAAACCCTAATCCGAGCGTCCTCCATCACACCAATATTATGTCTACTCACAAATGTAAATTCAATACTAAAGGTTAAATAGCAATGATCATTTTTGTCCAAACAAGCCAATCATTCTAGTTAGTAAGTGATTACTGGTATCGTTGACCCACATGTTCTAGTATACAAAATGGAGGAATATGTGGAAAATACAAGGGCCTAATGCAATGACACCAATACCCTATTCCAAGCAAAGATTATAAGATACCAATAAGAATCAGAACCATCCAATGATTGGGAGAAATGCACAGGGAAAGAGTTCCACAATCATGGTTATATAGTCCTAGGATGTCATATAATAATGTCATATTCAAGACTGCCCTTCTCAGATTCGATAAAATTGTTTGACTTCCAGAGACATGTATGACTATTCATATTACATTGTTTTGGGACATTAGAGTTAGAACCACCTACGACTTAATACCATTTTTATTTTGATGTTGAGGGATATATGCCACATTAATTAATGACAAAACATTGTAGCTTTACCAAATTATTTCAAAAATATAGAAATTTTGTGTAAATTTATAAACCGAGGAGTTGAGTTATTCTCTCATGTCCATGTCTTTTAATTTATTTGATATCCAATGCAATGTTCCAATATTTTTCTCTTTCTATAGTGCTTTTGTTTGGATTTTGTACTATGTTTTATGAAATAGAAGTCCAACATTAAGAGTACTATAGTGCTTTTGTCGTATTTTTATACACTAAGAGTCCAACATTTATTTTTTACATATAAAAGAACCAAAACATGATTTGCAAACTTTGGCATTTTCATTTAATGAAGATAAATTGCACCCAAATTCAGTGGGATGGACTATTACATTGTTTTTCCACTCGAATGGATGAGAGTCGATTCTTTAATATATTCTAAATATATCTATTAACAAAAATTATAACTTCGTTAGGGAGGTGGGGACTATGTTAACCCTATGTTGATTTTCACGTTGGTTAGCTAACTAGGATTGAAAACTAGACAACAACAAGAGGCTTCTAAAAGGGCCCCATCAAAGAATTCTCCAGTGAAAGAAGATGGAAATTCCTTGTAGTCCCCTCCACAAAAGAAAACTAGAGGACTTCTCATTTGTATGAGAGGGGAGGTTTTACATAGATGTGTGTTCTTTGGTGACAATCTCAAGCCCATATTAGGTCTCACAATGGCAGTAGTCATTCCTCATCATAGGTATCTCTTCACAAACTAAAAATACCTCCCAAACATCTCTTTCATTTCATATAGTAGCAATATCATAGAAGACATGGCTGAAGGTTGTACCACCAGACTTGAGCAGAGCCTTGGAAACTATGCCTACTATTTCCAAGGACATGTTTCTTGGACAACTAATAAGAGAAAAGCCACAGGAATAGACCATCTAAGTAGTTTGCCTGCAGGATATAAATGTAACACTTTCATAATGGAATCTTTCCAGACTACATGAATGTATGATGGACTATATGGATGATCCTAGTTATAATCCCTAATCAATATAAATAATAAAAATGGAATTCTGAACATCCATTTGAGTACACCCAAACAAATAGGCGGCATATCAGCCTGTACCATTAATTTTGCAATAGGCTCAGTTAGACATTGTTGTTCCTCAAACAAGCCTTTCTAGCTGTTGTCGCACCCTTTTTCCCAAAAGTGCTTGAGTATGAATCTTGACATGAAGGAAGGTGATTCTCTCGGGCCCAATAAAAAAACTCAGCAGCCTGCATAGGGTGACAAGGGAAAATGATAACAGGGAAAGGCTCTCGCAAATGATCTAGATGCATCGTCATATTCCCCATATCTCCATTCTTCACCATTAACACAAAGGAATGTACCTGAATTATAATAGGTAAATGTTCCCTGCAAATGGTTAAGATTCATTATGCATGTTTCCTTTCCTTGATGTCAATTGTGCATGGCAGATACACATGTACAGGAATTAATAAAGGGGAAGAATTGACAAATGGCCAAAATTCATTGTGCGTGTCTCATCATGTTAATCTCAACCATTCACAGAAGATACACATGTGTGGGAATTAATAAAGGAAGGGTACCCCATGAATGGTTAGGATTCATCATGCATGTATCGTCATGTTTATCTCGACCACTCACGGAGGATGTACATGTGCAGGAAGTAATCAAGGTTCAGAACCCATGACTGGTCAGGATTTAGTCATATAGCATTTGGCTTTTAATCACAATCATTCCCCCACTTTAAACTAATTGGGCATATAAATAGAGATCCCCCCATTCCATGCGCCTCCTTCCCTGAGGAAGGATTAATATTTAACCTTACAGGTAGAATCAGTCAACTACAATCATTTGCTAGGATGGGGGAGACTAGTCATCTTTTGCATGTGTGAAGAATAAAGATGACTCCCTATAGATTCATTTTGTCACCATAGTTGGGATATCTATCACAACTCATCCACTGAAAATGCTATGCATGGGTAGGCCTATCCCTACTAGCTTTCTAGTGACTAATAGGAGTATTCCACATGGCCCTTCAACATAGATAAAGAAAACCCCTCCCTTCACTTATATGACTCTCACATCAATGGCTCAAATCTGCTTCCTGCATGCAAGGTTAATGGTTCTAACCGTCACTAGAGTCTGAAGAATATGGGATGGTTATAATGTTAGAATCCATTCGTCCATGTCAACCTAAATCTCAAACAAGACATGCCCACCAATAAGGAAAGAGTTGGGGTAGATATAGTCTAATCAACCTCTTAGCAACCAACTAAAATCTGCCACAAGGAACGAATAGCTCAAACAAAAATATTGATGCCACCCTGTACTAGATTTGAATGCCACTTAATAAGAAATATCCTTAGCCATCAATGAAGATCCCCAACTATTTAATACACAATTTGCATCAGTTCCTTTGTCTTATTGTGAATTTAAAGTCTCAAAGTGAACTCACAAAACCTCCTACTTACAAAAGAACACGTGGAAGATTCAAGAGAAAATTCAACTCAATCCAAGAATTCTCAAACCACGCAGTCATAACCTTTCCATCACTTGTATTATATTGGGAAGTCATTTAATTCCTTCAAAAACCAAAACCACTCAACTTTGATAGAAAAAAAAATACCAAATCTCTATGTATTCTCTCATAACATCTCCTCACCTATACTCAATTATGTTGCGATTATGACTAAAATCGACAAGGTAGATGCTCATCCCACTCCATCTGGTTAGATAGTAGAAAATATCTCCTCCTCCAAAGGTCACCCTTTCATATATGAACTACTAGCTCCACTCCAAACAACCGATAGGCTTTGCATAGAGTAAATTCTTCTCCTCAATGTCATAGAACTCCCTCTGGTGGTCCATCTTGGCCCAACATCTCAGGCCTAATACCTTCTCATTCCCCAAATTCGTCAAGCTCTGTTCTTAGATATTTCACCTTGCTTCCTTCATATCCATGCTCACTAATGGCTAGACTAGTGTTTTAAAAACCGATCAAAGAGGAATCAGAACTAGCCAGTTTGACCAGTATGGCCACCTAGGAGATTGAACAAACCAGGGACTAGTTTGGTAATGAACCGACCGTCTAGGTGATTGAACCGGGCGGTTCGATATCAAACCAGTCTGAATTGACCAAGCCCAATAAAAACCAATCTATTTAATTAAGATTAATTAAATATTAAATCCTTTACTTAGTGTTTTGTAAATGCAAATATTCAATTTGTTGTCGATTAAATCGTGATTTACTGTAGAATCCACCTATCATTCAATAAATTGTGGTTTATAGTTGAATTTACATATTGTTTAATAAAATCGCAGTTTTTAACTGAATCCTTGTACGTTTAATAAAATCATGATTTTTAGTTGAATTTCTTATCATCTAATAAAGCGTGGTTTTTAACCATCAAGAATATATTTAAGTTACCTGTTCAATCTCTATTCAACTGTATAACATTTGAAAAAAATATAACTTTAATTAACATTTAACAAATAAATTATACCTTTAAAACTAAGTTTCCTTGAAAAAGATATAAATACCATAATAGCTTGGGATGTTAAAAAAAAATCAATTAAAATTGTATTTTTTTGTATTTTTAAATAGTCCAGTTCATTGAAATCAAACTGCTCTAGTTCATTAACGGTTCCAGTTCATTGTTAGTTCCAATTATTACCGATTTCGGTTCTTGTCAGAGTTGACCCTGGATTGGTTCAACTCCCATTTCTAGTTTTTAAAACATTGGGTTAGATGTCATTGATTCATCTAAATCCCAAACCCATCACCAAGATACTAAGTACCCTACTCAGAAAATCCCCCCTATCAAACGATGCATAGATCCAAAGATTTGAAAAGATGACTCGGGCTCAGAGGGCCAAAGGATTTTAAAAAGATAAAATACAACCAAGATCAAAATGTGATTCCCCCTACCCCTTGTAAGTTCAAAAGTTTCTCCCTTGGCCATATGAAGCTATATCTATGTTCACTCTAATCCTAGGAAGGGATTTAGACCAAGATATTAACAAGGAGATGGAAATGATATTAGACTCCTACAATACTCACAACACCCCTGAATTTAGATATACAGAGGCCATATCTACCAGAATGAGAACTCAATTGGCCATATTACTACCACATGGGTGTTTATGTACCCTTCATACTTAGTCTACCTATTCATATTTCAATAAGAACACCGCCTAGAAGCTATATTTATGTTCACTCTAATCCTGGGAAGGGATAAAACCAAGAGATTGATGAGGGGATGGCGGTGATATTAGACTCCTACAATACTCACAACAGTAAATTTAGATATACATAATCCATACCTACCAGAATGAGAACTCAATTGGCCAGCTTTGATACCATAGGGGTCTTTAGGTACCCTTCATACTTAGTCTACCTATTTACATCAACAAGAACACCACTTGGAGGCCTTAGGAATATAGAAAATGGAAGGGGAAAGACCAAACAAATTTGTTGATTGAATGTCATGGGAGAAGCAAGGAGAACTAGGGACTTCTTTCTTCAGATATGCATTTGAATTTATGTACGGGGACTTCTCCCTAATTCGGAGAGAAGAGCCCAGAAGGATGCCTGCTGAAATAAAGCCTTATTTATAGTTGGGGGAAGCTTCAAGAAGGGGATATTGGTTCCTTAGGGTTGATTTCATAGTCATCAAGCATTATGGGACCAATTCTTCTCTCCATAGACTGCCTAAGTTTCTCACTCCTCAGGTATTTATACTAAAGTATGTGAGTAAAATGGTTGAAGTTGATGAACTTCATTTCATAAAAAGAAAAGAAGGGTAGGTTGTCATTTCCAATAACAATGGGAGGAAATTCAATTAACGACAAAAGAGGAATCAAACAGGCCTTGGAGGTCTTGAAAGAGCTTGAGCTACCTCTATATCATCCATGGGTATACGACCTGTTGTCACATCCATAGCAATGGGTAGGTTGTCATTTCCAATAACAATGGGAGGCAATTCAATTAACAACCGAAGAGGAATCAAACGGGCCTTGGAGGTCTTGAAAGAGCTTGACCTACCTCTAGATCATCCATGGGTATATGACCTGTTCTCACATCCATAGCAATGGGGATACTATGATAAAGATTAGTTTTTCATAGGCATGAGCTAGTCCTATCACATGAGTTGAGAATACTTGATAATCAATGGTGGAGTTATATTTCTGAGTTACTCAGAGGATGCAGAACATTTATCCAGTTCCCCGTGTCATGAATTAGCCCTTTATGACCCCATTGAGATGTAATAGATAGGTTATGGTTCACTGAGCAGATTCACACAGTGGTAGTCGGTGTACTTCTGTTTGCCCTCATATAGTCAGATTTGTGCTTCAGGATAATTTTAGAGACGAGTATATAATTGAGCAGGTATATTGCATGCATTTGGGTGTTATCATTTTTCTCTTTCACCTATCTTAGTATATTTGGATTGGAATGTAGTGACTAATGGTGGTGATCCTGTTTTATTATGGTGTTTATTATTGACTTGTCATCATGAGTAGTTGAATGGCCTTGATTGTAAATCTTTAGCATATGCTTACTAGTATTGTCTGCCTTGTACAAACCTGATCTTTATCTTTGCTATGTCTGGTATCATTTTCCACTTCCTCCATCCATCCAGTTACTTCCATTTTGGTTTCTACCTTTGACTTATGACTTGGACTTGTGAGATTAATGAGCCTTCCCCCACTTTGACCTCAGTGTGGACTCCATGTTTTGTTTGTGTTTCATCTCTAGAGTGACCGAGTTGTTTCCTTTAGTCCTCGAACCAAGTACTCCCTAAATTTGCAGATATTAAATGAAATGCATCGGAACCCATAAATTTTATATATAAAGGATGCAAGGCCATTTGCGACTAATTATGTTTTAAAACACTAAACACTAGGCCTAAATATATGAAATTAAACCATTTTGTAGCTAGTCAGTGGCCAAGGGATGATCACTCTAAGGCTATTTTCCTCTACAAGAAAATCGAATGGTCACTACATCACACCTATGAACGGTGGTGAGAAATGTAGGTCAGATCGAGTCATTATCTAGGGCCCTCAAGGCTATCTAAGGCACCTTCCCTTAGAGGTTGACTAGTGAAAAGAAGGTTATATTGTGAAAAGTGAAATGTTGTGAAATTTAAATCAATTGAATTATTATTGGATGCTCATTAGAGTCTACCAAAGGTAGCCCAACTACTCTACCCATTTCTGAGACACTTCCTTTCCCTAGTGTCTTATGGAATTCTTATTGTCATTGTAGTTCCTTATATCCCTTGCTACTCTAAGAGATCACATGGTTAAACCCAAAATAATTCAATCCCTTTGAGCTTAACCTTGTTCTATCCACCTTACCCAACTTAACATGATGATATTTTTTGTAAGTAAGCATATGCTTAGGACTTTATGATGGATTATGAGATTGTTCTCAATATAAGTCTAACTTTTGTTTGTTATGATCACCATTATATATGTTACTAATTTTTTAGTTGGGATACTAATATAGATAATAGAGGATTATTAACTTCTTATGTTTACAGGATTGGTTGTTTTATGGTTCAATCATTATTTTGATCAGTTTGACTTGGTCAGAACAAGTTTTAGCATTTATTTTCTTTGTTCTATCTGCCCCAAAGTATGTCATAAAGGAGATAAGGAGTATTCAACAAAATTTCTTGTGGGGGGCCAGAGAAGCCAAAGAAAAGTTCTCTTTGGTCAGCTGGGATAGGAATTGCTCCCCTAAGGACAGAGGTGGATTGGGTCCAAAAAGGATCCTTCAGCATAAGGGAAGCCTATGATATCAGAACAAGGAATCAGGAAGGGGAGGATGGAATCTGGATGAAGGTTTGGGAGACCAATCCCTGGCCAAAGGTTTCCACCTTTTGTTGGCTGGTAGTCAAGTGAAGAATCCTAACTGGGGAAAACCTTAGGCACAGAGGAGTACATGGCCCCTCACAGTGTGCCCTATGCCTATGTCAAGAAGAAATCATGGACCACTTGCTCGACTCTTGCTCCTTTTCTGCGTCAATTTGGGACAAGGGTGCAATGGCTTTTAGATGAAGTGATCGGTGACGAGGTGATCTGGGCCAAACCTTGAGGGACCGAAATCCAAAATATTTTAAAAATTGTATCCTACGAACTCTGTGGCAGGCCTTCCCAGGCACCATCATGTGGGTGGTTTTGAAGGAGAGAAATGGCCGAATCTTCCGGGGGGGAAATAAAACGGTTGAGGAGGTATGGTGGAATCTGGAAGAGAATCTTCTGGAAACCATATGAATCATGCAGTGGAGTGAGGTAGACAAATAATTCCCAGGACCATAAACACTCATAGAAGATGGTTGGGGGATGGACAAAGGAACCTTGGATGGGTTTCGATGAAAAGCTAAAATCTGTAGAGCTTCTAGCCCAATTCTTGGACTCCCCCTCCTCGCCTGGTTTTCAAACTCAATTTTGATGGGGTGGCGAAGGAAAACCTAGGAGCGGCCAGCTATGGCGATGTTTGTAGAAACTCGAACAGGGATATTTTGCAAATTTTATATGGCTCCATTGGGTTTGATACCAACAATTCCATGGAGCTTGAAGGTATGCTCCAAGGTATCAAAATAATTCTCATGGAAGGATGGCTTCCGATAATCATCGAAGGGGATTCAAACATCCTAATCCAGATGGAAAACAAGCTTACTAATGGAAAAATGACCTAGAAGGTCTCATTCAGCTAGCGATTAGCCATCATGTTGGACATCCTACATAGCCTTGTTCTTTCTCACTTGATGGTCTCCTTCAGCCACGTTAGACGAGATGCAAACAGGGTGGCTGACTTGTTGGAAAACACTGGAGCAGAGGGGAACAAGTTGCACAGGACGTGACAGCTAGAGGCCTCCAAAGCAGAATGGTTGGCTCCCCAATGCAGACAGCTTTCCATTCAAGACGCCGATCCGAATAGACAGGTGGTGGGTGACATGAGCAGTCATCATGGCGAGGACAGGGGGAAGAGGGAACCTTCCCCGAATATGTAATAACTCCATGCATGATCATGCAGAAGACGTACATTTTATTCCCAATCAATCACCTCATCCTTAAACCCGGATACGAATCCCGGCTTGAGAGGAGAGGTCAGACGGATTTTCTGCGAAACTAGGATTTGGAATTAATGATAGGAATGATGCCTAAGCTCATGCTGGGTACGGGGGAACGTGAAGGCTAGATATGGGATATTGTGGGCTCATACGAAACCATTAGTTCAACCATGGCTCTCCTTTTATTTAATAACGATAAGGATTTGTGGCTATGCATCCGCTATTTGTGGAGCAAGTCTGTCAGCCTGATTGTAGTTAGGAGTAGTGGTCGCTCTTGGAATTTTGCAGAGTAGAGAAATGGGGGGGGAATTGGGAGGCGACATGTAAAATGGCCCCTACTCACGGTAGTCATGTGAGGATGAATATGGGTGAAGATTAGGCTATGCATCGTGATAAAGGAAAGGGGTTGGCCAAGAGGGGCAAGGGAACTGCCACCTGAGCATAGCTCAATGCCCAAGTGGTTGTCAATTTCTTCAAATACTGTATTTCGTTGGCCGCTCGAAAAGCTATTAAAATGGTAGAAAAGGATCTATGGGAACAAGTGAAATCCATGCCAATTGAGGAAGTCTTCCAGGAGGTTGAATATTGGGTTGTGGATCTTGGTTCCACGGCCATCGGGCGACAACCTATGATCGTATGATTATGTTGTATTGGGTAATTATGAACATGTTCACGCATTTTTCAATCCAACTTGAGGCCAAGAGGGAAGAGATGGCTTCCAAAAATGAATGGGTGGTGATCCTGCAAGGTCCTAGAAGTACCACAACGAGGATTGTCGGTTAATGCACAGGAAGGTCGAACAAATTGCATCGTGCCTAGGAATTTTCCTCTACCACCCGAGGATGGAGCAGCAACATGGGGGCGGATCCAACCCGGTGCGAGTGAATGGCATGGGTGGCCTAAACCCTCAGCATGTGGATGACTCAATGCAGACCTCTGGTTTTCCACGTGCTAACCCTCTTCCTCAGCTTTCGATGGGATGGATCTGTTACATTGTTTTACTGTTAGTTTGTCCATGTCAATAGTTGGGGTTATTTTGTCCATGTCAATAGTCGAGCTTTTGGAAAATGGTTGTTCTTCTCTTATCCATGATTTTAATGTCAGTATTGAGCTTTGCAAGTATTCGAGGCTATCCCTCTTTTGGGGATAGAAGGTTTCATTTTAGGATGAAGATTGTAAAGTTGTTTTAAGCCGGGGGCTTGGTTCTGTCATTTTGTGGCCTATGTTTTGGATGTCTATGTAACTCGTTGATTTTGCAGTAATACAAACCTCTTTTATTTAAAAAAAAAACAAGTTCTAGCATGGTCAATAGGTAGTCCCAGGTGATTTTGGATCTGATGGTTCGATTTTGTGTTTTTGGCATCTATTGGTACCCGCTACAGTGTCCCATACTTCAGTTGGCCGTTATATGTCTCAGTTCATGGATATTTTTATTTATTATTAGTTATTATGACCATATTTTATATATTGGACATGGATGATCTCATATATTATTCTCATTTTTGAAGTAATATTAAGGATATGGGCAAAGGAAATGCATAATATTGGCATTTTATTCACCCAACAATGTTAATGGCATATTAATTCAGTTATAAAGTGACCATAGCTTATCCAAGAAAACGATTTGGCTAGTAAGGGGCTAGGAAATGACTTGGGATGTTATGATGTTGTATCTTGATGCACTATGGACCATGTTTCATATGTTTTATTACTTGATGGGGCCACATTTTATGTTTCTCCCTTAGGGAGGACGTCTTCCTCATGGGGATGCACTTGATGATGAGGATCACTATGGTTATCAGGTTATATCATTGTATCTTTGTAAATGGGGGAGACTAGGGTGATTAAACCCCTTGGTGAATTACCATATACTGTATTATCATTATTCCATTATATCATGTTGTGCTTGGGCACGCTAGAGAAAAATTGACCCCCTTTTTTATGGTATCTCAATGTGTTGTGATGAGACTCTCTCCACCATCGATTTAGATTTGTTATGATTTGATCCTAGCTCTCCATCATTTTGGAGCTAGGGATTTTGCATCATGAGTTCTATTTATTCATGAACTCACTCATTGTAATGGACTTTTGGCTCTTGGATATTCGACAATAGAGAGAAAATTTTTGTAGAGATATTGTGTTTTCTTTGTTGGATGTTCTCATACTTGATTGGAAATCAATTCTCTTAGATATTCGAGTATATCTATGATTGTTTCATGCCATATTTTGTAGAGGTTGTGTTGTATTGCAGGGTAGCGATTTGGTGGAAGGAGTTTTTGTGAGGCAACTCCATCTCTCTCTCTCCAATTGATATTGAACTTAGCAAGTTTGCTATTGCATATTTTTTATCATTGTTTTTCCTTGACTTGTTTTGCATACATGATTTCTTTTTCTTACAGATCAAATCTAACTGTCAGCTTGTTTGTGTTTGTGGGGACAGGAGCGCATTAACTTAATTGGGAAAAATATTTCACTTAGAACTTCACTGATCTTGCTCGAAATTGATACGAAGATAAAATATCATCATATCATTTGGCATCCGCAAGCTTTCCAGGTATTCTCTACCATTATTTCTCTCATTTCGATTTATATTCTATTAGTCACTTTAAAACAATAATAAGATAAAACCCTCAATTTGTAGAAGTAGTATCTCCAGTCACATTTTGTGCTTGAAATGGAAAACCCAAGTTGTAATTTACATAAAACCCTTAGAGACCAAGTTTGGTTTGGATACGACTCCATTTTTCCATTCACTAGCATTGGTCCTCTTTGGGGCAATTCGCCCTTCTTAGGTAATTGATCATTTTTCTTGTTGGGTGATCTAGGTGTTGCTTGAAATTTGTTTACTGCTGATATCTTACATCAAGCAACAAATCAGAGTGCCAATAATCCATTTGAAATCTGATTTGCAGCCACATCACATACCATTTAAATGCTTAAACCCTAGCTGGAACAAATCGGGTATTTTACGTTAGCACTTCATTCCTCTAGATATAGTTCATAATATTCACTGTTGAGATAGCATCATCTTGGTTGATAATTTCTTACTTCATCAAGCCTCTCAAGTTGTACTCAAAGTATTACCATAGCATTTATTTGGTATATCTAGGGTTTTCATTTCAAGGCACCACTGTTTTAACTTGCATCTATATTGTTTATGTGTTCTTGTATTGTTTGTTGGCCTTCATTGGCTGAAAAGGGTCTCCCCCTTGACCTTGCTTTTAGATTGACCTAAAGTGACAAGAGATAGACCAATGTGACAACTACTTCATCGGTAGTGGACGAGGCCCTTGATATGTCACTTGGTTTATATGCCCCTCCTCTACCATCTTGGATAGGATACCCTCTAGTGGAAACTATATATTTATTTATAACCTAACCCACACCTAATAATCAGAGAGGAGAAATGGAGAAATTTGTCAAATCATCAAGACCATGAAACTAGAACAAAAATTAGAAAACTGGGAAACAAGGATTTGTATGAAGATATCTAAGTTATTTTAAAAAGGGAAGTTGAACTTCAAAAAGTTGTAGAACTCCATAAGTCCCATGGGCCCTCACATACTACAGTTTTTATAGGACAGAGGGAGCAGTTGTGACCAAGAAATATATGGCCTTCGGGGCTCCTTCACAAAACATATATGTTGAAGTTAACCAAGATGGCTTCAACAAGCATAAGTGGGGATCTTGGTGAATAATGATAAGGTACTTACACAAGGAGTGTTTATTTTTGGGAAGCATAGAGAACTATTCTCGAGGATAATTGGCATCATCCTGGGGCTGAGAACCTGTTCAGAGACTAGGACATTGATGACATGATATCCCTCATGCAAATCAATAGAAAACATGTCTTGTGATGAAGGTTTGAGAAGACAAGTTGACCCTTGAAAAGAGAACCAGTATTTATTGGTTGAGTCACAAGGACTCAAGCCAGAATATCTTGAAAACCCTAAGGACTCTAGGGAACATTTGATCATTAATACCAAGAGGGGTTAGAAGATAATTTGTCTAAGCCTTCATGAGAAATTAGAAGAGGATATTTTAATCATCTAAGGTGCTTATATATGATGATATACTTGATTTGGCATGTGTGGACCATGGAGACCAATAGAAGGGACCTTAAAATTTCCTAAGAGATGACTTACATGAAGAGAATGTGTTATAAGCCAAAGTAAAATGTCAATAACCCTTGTAAAGGCATAAGAATCCCACAAGAGATTAAAATGACTCTAACTTAAATAATTGAGGTAATTTTTAATTGGGAAAATTAAAAATTAGAAAATATAGTTTTTAAAAGCATGGTTTCCTTAACTTGTGGATTTATCTCACAATGGAAAATTATAAATAGTGAGCACTCTTATTTTAACAACACACATATGATCTCTCTCTCTGATCCCAAAAAAAAATTCATCGAGAAATGTTGGTATTGTTATCTCTCTCTATTCATCATGGAGGTCTAACTGAGTCTTCAAAGGCAGCCACAGGAGTTTGGGGTTCAATTTAGTCTTAAACATCCATTCGAAACCCAGATAGGGTTTATTACAGCCTCACGGAACCCTACTAGGGTTGTTCCATCCTCATGAAAACCTTGTTAGGGCACACCTATAGCACCCTAACTCTATCAGCAACCCATGTAAGGGAATACACCAATTGATTGTGTCATCTGACATCCCTAAGGGCATGATTTAAAGCACCATCATTTAGCGCTTTCCCTATTAGGGCCTATACTCAGGAATCGAGACCTTGTCTCAAGATGCCAAAGGCATAAAACAAGAAACCGAAGTTCAACTTAGGAATCCATCAGGAAATCAAGGATTTATCTCAGGCATCAAGATTTTTGACAGTCTTCCACAGGCTTGATATGGTCAACTAATAGTCAACATCTACCTAATCTGGTCAATGAAAACATTACCCCGTTCAATGGTATGCCTTAAACAGTAAAAAATATCATATTTAGTCAATGACGACATTACCCCAATCAATGGTATGCCTTAAACAGTCAACAACAACAACTTTAGTCAATTGAAACATCTAATTCAGTCAATGACATTCTTAGAGCAGTAAATAACAGATGAGAAATCACTGAGGGTTAGATCAACACTTAACAAGGCTATTGTTATTTCTCTTGACCATCGGTGATGTTATCATGCTGCTACAACAAACTTAACTTTATCAGTTGAATTTGGGCAGTGGGATGCTAAGGGGTTTATCTTTGTTTCTCTTGATTACTAGTGATGAGATCAAGACCTAATGGGGCTACTGTTGGATCAAATTCAGGCTGCCATTAGACAGTGAACAGTTAACAAAGTTAATGCAGGCCTCAAGTGGATGTCAACAGGTAAAGAAGAGAAGATATAAGGCTACAAGGTCTTACATCAGCAGTCATGAAGAGAAAGAGGAGAAGCTCCTAGCTCTACAATCTCATTAAAATATAAGTACTTGGTCTCTATGTTTGTTTACCCTCATTTGAAAAGGGTTTAATGTTCTCATGGTCAATATGTATACTTGTTCTTCTATGAATCTATCATAAGAAAGGTTACTAGGTTTTTTTCCCTCTAAAGGAAAGAGGGTTTTCCCAAGGTAAATCATGGTGTCTACTGTGCATGTCTATTGTGATGTGATTTGTTTACTTTCTGATCTATTTAGTTTACTGCTTAAATTGTTTTATGTCATACTGCTCATAAGTAATTCAATATGGTTGATACTTTCATGTGTAATTACGTAAGAATGTTTTAAATTACACTCATAAATACCAGTTTATGAAAGTAGCTAAAAATTCAACATGGTATCAAAGCTTGGTAATGATGTTTTTCCTTGATCAGCGCAGGAAATATCCTGGATTAGTACACATGTTGATGGACAGATTGGTGTAAACTTGAGGATCTTCAAGTTTTGGATATAAATATTGCACAAATTCCTATAATTGTTGTGCTATCCGGGATAATAAAGATGCACGCCATGAAGGGCCTTGGTCACAAAACAATATAGATAATGGTGTTGATCTATTAATACCAGTTCCAATTCCTTTCAAGGGATTTCTATCATTGGTTTTCTTCATTTACAATCATGAAAAATAAAGGGTTACTGGTCTCAAGGACGAACTTCTAAGAGAGACATATGTTGCTTCAAACATTTCTTTAGATAATGGCTTTGCGTATAGTTTGTAAAAATGCATCAATAGCTTGACAGTAGAGATTATTATGTGTAATTTTTGCAAAGATTTGTATACCTTAGTCCCATAGTGGAATTTTTTGTTGTTGATCTTGAGAGACAAGGTCAGGGTCAAGTAGTGACTTATTCTGGAGAATTCAAGGATGGTTCTCTTCGCATAGTCTGAAATGGGATCTAGAATAGTTCATGATACATCTATATGGGAAACTAGACACCTTGCACAAAGTGATAGTAAATGGAATTATAATGTAATGTACCAAGTCTTAAATGTATATGGGAAAGTTTCCATATTTTGTGGGTGAGAAAATTCATCCAAGATGTTCTAATATATGTAACACAATATAGATTCCTTTATATGGAAACTAAAAAGGAAAGAAAGTATCAACATCCTTTGAGATGTCCACCTTTGCACAAGATAAGATGTTTGAAAGTCCTTGTGGATGGACATATCTTTGTATGATATGGGATCAGAAATTTTTGTTCAAAAGGAAGAATTGTACTATTGACAGGGTGGTCAAGTGAAATCATTAGACCTATGAGATGTGATTAGTTGTAATATCTCCTCTTATTTTCAGAAAGATGATGTCAGAGCCTTAGAGGAAACATGATCAGACCTCTAAATACCATGCTTTTTTTTATTATTCTTGAGATAGTACCATCGGTTGTATGTATTCCTCCTCATTGAAGTGGCCCCTAGTATAACATATCAGTTAGAGATTTATATCCCATATGACCTTGAGCTTTATGAGTTTGGGACTCAAAGGGATAACTTGAAAAAATATCAATATCAAATCAAATGAGAGTATCTCCTGAATTTTATGAATCTACGTAGGTGCAAGGATAAAGAGGGAGTGGTTAGTTATTTTCCTCCCTCATATTTCATAGAGATGGTTACCCCTATGTGATATCAGCAAATTCTAGTCTCTGAGACTAATTTAGATTGAGGTCGTCGGGATGTTACTATTAGATTTTTAAAAGTTTTATGCCAAAAATAAGAGGATCACTGAAAGAATGACAAGCACAGTAGCACAAAGAGTACACAAATATTTATCCTGGGAAACCCTCGTGGGGGAGAAAACCCAACAAAATTTCCTTGATATAGAATCCAACCAAGTACAATGTAAGGCCCCAAAAATAAGACTTGATTGCTTCCTCTCTCTCAGATGGACTTCTCCTTCACTCTCTAGAAAACTTGTTTAAGTTGTGAGTGTGTCCAAATGAGGGAGGCACCTAATCAATTTATACACATCAAGTAAGAAGCCTAATAACCCAACATGGCTGATATATCCTCTCAACCAAGGCCGAATTTCCTTGGGAGACTCAAAAAAACAAATATAAAAGGTTTTTGGGTACTATTGACACAACTTACAATGGAGGTTCTACCTCATGACTTTTACATGAAAAATTACATCAAGGACATCCTGAAATGGAGTAATAACATCTCTGAAAGGAATAATAGTAATAATACAATAAAGGTACAATAGAATATCTTCTGAAGTTACATTTCTTTCAACACTCCCTCTTAACAAGGAAGGTAACACCATCAGCAACAACAACAACAGTTGTACAACTAACTGGTGGATCTATATGTCATAGGAATTTTTGAAACAACATCATATATCTAGAACATCATCAACAACATCAGCATGGAACATATTCATCAACATCATCATGGGACATCATCATGGAACATCATCATCACGGAGCATCATCATCGTGGAACATCATGAGCATCATCACTATGGAACATCATCACGGAACATCATCATCTTCATCATGAGACATTGTCATTAACATCAATATGAGCATCATAATCATCATCTTCAACACCATTAGTATGTGAATACTAGATCATCATCATCATCTACAACATCATTAGTATGTGAATACTGGAACAACAACATCATTGGCATGTTAGCGTTAAAACAAGATCAACAACAAATGTAAATGTTGGAACATCATCCACATCATCAACATAGAAATGTTGGGACAAAACAATAGAAATGTTGGAATAACATCATCATCAGCAACATAGAAATGTTGGAACAACAACATCATCCACAACATAGAAATGTTGGAACAACATTATTAGCAGCAACATGGAAATGTTGGAACAACATCAACAAAAGAAAATGAAGGTTGGAATCATCTGAAGCAGCATCACGGTGGGAAATATGGTAGATCCAACGAGCCTTGTATGGCTTACTAATCATTTCAGACTAAACAAGCCTAGACAAACATACCGATCTACCTAGGGACCAAATGGGCCTTGTCTGGCTTACTAATCCTTTCGGACCAAACAATCCTAGCCAGACATACCAATCCACCTAGGATCAACCAAGCCTTGTCAACAATGATATATCAATCCTAATGGGATCAACCAGGCCTTATTAGGTTGGCATACCAATCCTCGATGGAGATTCCACAACACTGCAACATGAAACCACATCATCGTCCTCACTACCTCTTACAAGGGAGGTCCTTTCGGACTACACCAAGCTTGTCTCTAAATTATTCAAAATTTACATGAGATAGAGACTTAGTCAATACATCAACAACTTGTTCCTCTGTAGGAACATACTGGAGTTGTACGGCTCCCTTATTCACCATATCTCAAATGTAGTGGTACTTGATTTCTATATGCTTTGATTTGTCGTGGAACACCCGGTTTTCTGAAAGCTTGATGCAACTTTGTCTATCACGGTAGATATAAGTCACATTCATCTCTATATCGAACAATCATGTCAACAACTTGTGAATCCATACTATTTCTCTACACACATAACATGCTACAATATATTCAACCTTTGTCATACTGAGAGAAACACTAGTATGCTTTCTGCTAATCCATGAGATCACACCTGATCCCAAACTGAAACAACATCCTGAAGTACTCTTCCTATCATTAGTGTTGTCGGCCCAATATGAATCTATATAACCAAGTAATATGATCTCACCATTGGCTACATATCTAAGGTCACAATCCAATGTACCCTTTAGGTACCTCATCACATGTTTTGTTGCAACTAAGTGAACATGTCGGGGCTCCACCATATACTAACTCAAGGTGTTTATAGAAAAACATATATCTGGTCTATTATTTGTTAGATACATCAGTGAGCCAATAATTTGTTTGTATAGTGTAACATCTACTGTCTCTAAGGAGTCATCATTCAATAGCTTCAAACTTTTCACCATCGGAGTGTTCATTGCTTTGCAATCCATCATCCCAAATCTATTTAGGATCTCAACAACATATTTTCCTTGATTTAGGAAAATCTCATCTAGGAACTATCATACTTAGAGACCTAGGAAATAATGCATCATACCAAGGTCTTCCATATTGAATTCTGCTGCAAGTTTCTTCTTACAATCACTAATGAGTTTCTCCTCTCCTGTCAAAAATAGATCATCCACATATAGAAATAATATCATAATCCCATCATCTACAACCTTATAGTAAAGGTTGGAATTTGCTTTACTTTTTGTAAATCCCAAGCTCATCAGAAAGCCATCAATCCTTCCATACCACGCTCTGGGTGCTTACTTCAAGCCATATAATGAAGCAAATGTGAGTCTCTGTCTTGCAAATTGCTAATGTGTTTTCCAAGCCTGATAGAAGTGAGTTTTGAATCTTGCGAAGAGTTGGGTTGGTGTTGAATGAGCTATAAAGTCTAACAGTATATTTCTATTGTGCAATAACTCTAGTGCTGCAATAAGATCGTGAAGTGTGTTGCTTCATACTGCATCGATTTGCAAGAGATACATCCTACCATTGAAGAAACCAAGTCGCGCTACTTCAAAATAAGCATGCATCCAGTCAATTTTTGTTAATATATTCTTGTAATATGAAAATTTCAAATGTAATACTCATGTAATAACGCTCTAAATAAATCTATATAGAGTTGTTGAATTGTTTTGTAAGCTGCAGAATTATTTGTATAGGCTGCAAAATAGGCTACATAATCATTTTGTAACTAGTAAAGGAGCAGGAACTCAAGCCTGTATTCTATATTTTTTCAAAATATTTTGTAAGTTGCAGGTTCCAGATCAAATATGCACTCTCTGGCATCTATTGTGGGTGTTTTCCTCGGTAGTAAGGACACATATCGATAATGGTCCAGAAATATCAAATCCACATTCATATACAATCACCTTTGGGACAAGATTTGTGAAGGAAAGGCAATTCAAACAAAATTAGAAGCAGAAATAGCCACTGATCCAAAACCTCCTACATTAGAGAAAGAAATTTTTATTTGACAGTCCAGAGACAAGAAATACTTAGCCATGCGATCACTTCCACTGTTAGTGAAGAGGTGATCCAACATATTTTTCCTGCAAAATCATGTTTTGAAGCATTAAAGACACTAAAAGACTTGTATGACTCACACTTTGAGATGGAATTAATTCAGCTAATGTTAAAATTGTTGAATTTGGAAGTAAAAGATAAGGATCATATTTTGGTTGCATTTGAGATCAGATCAATCATGCATAATATCTAAGCATCTAGTATGAAACCTGACCTTCCAGTTGAAATTTTTCCTGGGAAGTGTTTGTCCATTCATGCCTTGGGTTGGAGAAGGACACTTTAAATATGGTCCCTATCCTATTTAAAATTGTGAATGACTTTATTTATTAAAGTGACTTTTAAAGTGAGTTTGACTCATGAATTATTTTAAAAGTGACTTTATGAGAATTAAAAGGTAGGTGAATATTAAACTCTCATTTAGTATTTAAAAGTGGTTTTTAATGAGAAAGTGAGATATAACATGATCCCTAGATCTCATTTAATTGGCTTTTAATCTAAGCCATTGATTTGGAGATGGATTTTACTCAAACGAAAGGGTCGGGAAAAGGCACAACCTAATTCATTATTCACATTACAAAGAGAGAATTTTTGGAGAGGAGAGAGTAATAGAGAAGTGAGAGTGAGAAACCCTTGCACAAATTCCAAGGAGAAAAAATCAGAGAATGGAACATTTTTCAAGAGAAAAAAACCAAGAAAAGGAACAAATTCCAAGGAAATCATACAACTGCATTGATTGCACAGAAATCGAGGAACATTCTATACAATACGAATCCATACAACATCACAAAAATCGAGGCAAGAGGGCATGCATTTTGAGGAAAGTACAACCATACAGCACGAATTTTGGGGCAGAAAATGAACATAAATGGAGGTCACATGTGTGAGTCATACTTCTATCAGTGGGCATAGATTTCGAGGTGATAAATTCTAGAAATTTCTGCATGGTGTACAGTGACTGTTTCACATGCATTTCGAGGATGAAATGCTGATATAAGTATTGTTGTTTTAAATTTGTAAAATTTCCTAAAAATAAGAATCTCTCTCTGAGGAGTAGGTTTTCCCTTCGGGGTTTTTCCTAGACCATCTTGGTCAAAATTCCAAGTCTTAAATTTTCATTTGTGTTGTCTGAAATATTATTCTGAGTAATAAAAGTAGGTTTGTCATAAAAATTTATGAGTTGGAAAAAGTTGAAAGATATCTCATGTGTTTCAAGTTTACAGTTAAATGTTAATTTTTATTTGAACATGCATGATGGGGTTTGGGAATTAAACCATATGCAGTGAACTAAAACTTCAACCAGGTTGGGGTTATAAAATTTTAACTTTCACTTGCAACATTTGTAAATTCATTGTATTCAACTCACTCCAACTACCTTGATTCCTTGCAAGAAAGTGACAAGTTCAAACACCTCACCTTTGACATCCTAGTAGAAAATATTGTAGACACAGAGAAAGCCTTTGGAAAGAAATCAAGGAATCCTAATGGAGAATCCCTTTGCTTTTCTCAAAGAGAAAAGAATCAGCCCAAATACCCTTCCAAGGGAGATAGCAGCAAAGGAAAATGAGGAAGAAGAAATTTCAGAGGAAGAGGGGGAAAAAACAACTCAAGAAAAAGATTATATCTGAAGTGCAAGCGTTGTGGAAAGAATGGACATCAAGCAGATCGGTGTGGGGATCCTTGAGATTCCATCAAAGGAAATCATAATCAAAATAAATATGACAAGAATAAGAATAAATAGGTTGCTAAAGCCCCTAATTCAGCTCATCATATAGTTACATAATGTAATCTTGGTATTAATGAAATAACTTATCTTTCATCTTACAAATATTGTTGGTTGCTTGATACTATTGAAAATTCTCAAACTAAATGACACTGAAAATGGCAGTGTACTTTACAGACAAATCTATCCTCAAACCAAGGGGAATTGGTTCAACCAAGCTCAAGCTGCCTAGTTTCCCTAATTTTGTGTTAAAGAATGTTCTCTATCTTTCAAAGTCATAAAGAAGCTTGTTGGCCTTGGTGAAGATTCGACAGCAAGGCCATTCCATCCACATGTTTGATGGAATTGTAGAGATAAGGAATTCCTCTGACAAAAAGGTCATTGTGACCGATTATGAAGATAGAAAGCTGCTAGAGTTGAAGGGTTGTTTTGCAATAGTTCAAAACTTTTCCTATATGTATCAGCTTGAAGGAGGAAATATAACATCCAGTTTATTGTGGCATGCAAGATTTGGTCACTTGAATTATAGCAGTCTTCATTTGTTAAAAAATAATGGTGTATATGGTTTTCCTACTATTCCTAAGCAAACGAACAAATGTGATGCATGTATCCTAAGAAAACACGGGAAGCAACCTTTTCAGGAGTCTAAATTTAAAGTTAGAACTGATTCATTATGACTTATGTGGCCCCATGCCAATTCCTTTTGCAAATGGTAATAACTATCTCCTGACCTTTATTATTCAAGAATGTGTTGGGTATATTTATTAGAGACAAAGTCTAAATATTTTCAAACATTCAAGAACTTTCATGCATGGATAGAGAATCAAGCACAAGCTCGTATTGGTACATTTCAATCTAATATTGGTAAATAATACACCTCTAATGAATTTGACGATTATCTTTCCAAACATGGAATCACACATCAAACTTCAGTTCCTTATAATCCTCAACAAAATGGTGTAGCAAAAAGGATGAAAAGAACATTAATGAATATGGCAAGATCAATGATGTTTTTCAAGAATGTGAAACTGATGTTTTGGGGTGATGCAGTAGTACGTGAAGAATATTTGAGATATAGAAGTCCATCTCATGCTATTGAAGACAAGAATCCACATGAAATGTGGTTTCTCCACCTTCCTTCAGTTAGGCATCTTAGATTTTTTGGTTCCACCTGCTATGCCTTGATACCATAGGAGCAAAGAAACAAACTTGGTGCTAGAATTCAAACATGTATTTTATTGAGATATTCATAAGCTTCCAAGTCATACCATATTTATGATGAGGTAAACAAGAAATTTTTTGTTTCCATAGATGTCATTTTTATTGAAACTAATAAAAATGGCAAGTCTATTGAAAGACAGCTTGATCATCTGGAGAAATTTTCTCATTTAAATACATAATATGAATTTGATAATGAAATTCCAAAAATTGAAGGGGGAATCTCGATATTGGATCAGGATCAGTATTTGAAATTTCCATCTGAAACACCAACACCCCCTCATGAAGAAACTCATGAAGACGAAGTTCCCACTTCACTTGAAATTGATGATGTTATTGAGATGATTGGAATATTGAACCTTGAAGAAGCACCTCTAGTTGATCAACCTTTACCTTCAAATAAGATTCTAAAATGGGCCATAAAGACACTTAAAAGTGTCCATCCATATAAAGTCGAAAGGATAGGAAATAGAAACTCAGCAAGACAAGATGATGGAGGAGAAGCAAATAACTCAAGTGATGACATGGATGTCTAATTTGATTGTGAATTGAATTTATCTACTAACTTTGAACCAACTTCCTTTATAAAATAAGCTAAATGTGGTGAATGGAAAGATGATGTGCAAAATGATTATGATGCACTCATTAAGAATGCAACCTAGAAGTTGGTTGACCTTCCAAATGGAACCAAACCAATTGGTTGCAAGTGGGTATACAAGAACAAATACAAATCAGATGGCTCACTTGACAAACACAAAGCAAGGCTTTTGGCAAAAGGCTATGCAAAAAAAGAGTTAACTATGAAGAAGCATTCTCCCTCACAGTAAAATGGGATACCATCCACACTTTTCTCTTCATGGCAGCACAAAATGGGTGGAAATACCACCAAATGGATGTAAAAACAAATTTGTTGATTGGAGATTTGAAAGAAAATTTCCTCATGTCACAACGAGAAGGTTTTGTTGTGAAGGGGAAAGAACACAAGGTATGCAAACTTGTCAAATCCTTGTATGGTGTAAAACAAGCACCACGAGCATGGTATGAAAAGCTAACCGAGCATCTTCTAAAGCTAAATTTCAAGCATTATAATCTTGATGATGCAACATTGTTTGTGAATAAATTTGGAAGATCGATCGTATTTATTTTGGTATAGGTAGATGACCTTTTGATGACAGGGAACAATGAAGATTATATAGCATCCATAAAGAAAGATTTAAGGAGATGTTTTGAAATGACTGATTTGGTACATCTTCATTACTACTTAGGAATTAAAGTGACTCAACATCCTAAGTACATACTTATATCTCTGAAAAAGTATGTTAGAGAATTATTGAACAGATTTTGCATGACAGAATGCAACCCTCTCTCAACTCCAATGGAACAAAAATTGAAGCTCACATCAAGTGAAGGAAAATAATTTGAGGATGTTACATATTATGCTACACATGTACCTAACGTACCTTCATATGTGCCCCGAGGAGAGAGACCATTTTTTCGACCGAGAGGGGTGTTGTTTAGTAGTGGCGGTCATGGTCATGCCCTTTGGTCCTTTTTTTAGAAGTACTATGGCTTAGTGGCACTGCTAACTGCCCTTTTTGGGGGTTTTTAACCCTAGGGTTCATGTCTAGGGAAATTAGGGGTTGATCAATGGGTCGCATGACCCCACACCTTGTTTCCTTGCACTAGTGGCCTTTGTTTTAGTTATGAGACCTTAGTTTCCCTTCACAACTACCTCAGACACCCTCCTGACCTTTTAACTGACTGGTGCTCTCTCTCATTTGGCCTCCTTCCTCAGAGGACGTCGTCCTTCCACCCATGTCATGTTACTACTTTGATGGGGGCGTTGAGGGATTTATAGCATTTTCAGGGTTAGATGGGAATGACGCCCTCCCTCCACCTCACTCCAGCCTTTCATTTGAAGTGATTTGCTTATTTTTAGCAGTTTTAGGAATATGGGGAAAAATAACCCAAGTAGCCTACCTTAAGCCTACTTTAGGCCATTTTTATATTATTTTATGTTATAATTTTAAGTTGACATTTTATAATTTCAAATTGACGTATTAAAGGCATGTCAGGATGGACATTTTTGTAAAGTGAGTGTGAGAGGCTATAAATAAACCTCTCCTCACTTCATTTTAACATAAGGCAAGTGGGATAAAACAATATGCACTTATTTTACCCTTCTAGGGCTCTTTGGAAGTGATGTGCCCCTTTTGAGGAAGATGTTTTTCTCGGTTTGGATGACAGTTTCTTGAAGCTCTTTGGTTCTATATTCTTGCTAAAGGTGATGCTATGATTTGTTGGTTAAATCCTTGCACAAGGAGGTATCTAGGGTTTTTCTTGATCTCTCTTTGTTAAATGTTGATGAATGATGTATGTTTATGGATTTAATAGTAGCCATTAGAGTTGCATTTTGTCTTGGCCAAGGTAATTTTTAGGGGTGAGAATTCACCAATTGGCTATTTTTGGGGTTTTTTTCAAAAAATAAATTCGCTATTTGGTCATTTTTAGTCTCTAATATTGCCTATGTTTACATAAAATATGTTTTTTTATCATAATATTCACCCAAATTTACACATTAAAGTGTAAATTTTATGTTTCATATTTAATATTTGCCTACTTATCTATAAACATTTTTTTCAATCCAAAACAATCGCCTCGAATACTATACTTAAGTATAATATTAGAATCCTTAAAAAATACCTTGGTCTTCGCTAGGTCATTTTTCAACCTTTAATCACCTTGGTTTGTAGAAGTGTGTCCCTCATAGGATTCCTTTTATGGTTGGAACCTTTGGCATTTTATTTTTGTTTTCAAACCTAGGATAGGCTTCTCAAAATGAAGGTTATTCACCTCCTTAGATATCCTAGGGTAAGGGTAAAACCTAAAACCCTTATCCCCAAACCTCTTTTCCTTCAAATCTCTTGCATTTGCATGTGTTAATTTACATTTCATGGTAGAATTAGGGTTAGAAGTAGTTCTACAATTTTATGTTAAAAAACCTAGAAAATAAAAAAAATCGATTTATTTTGCCTTCCTAAAAATTTACCCCTCTCTCCTACAATTTATCCCTTCCCTATTTGTCCCTAGTGTTGGAGTCATTATCCAACCCACACACGTTTATTTGGCCTAATTGGCTTATTTTACCACTTATCCTAAGTTATTGGCTCAAATATGTGACTGCATCATCAACTAGATCACCCTCCTTCAATCAGGGAGGCTAACTGTGTCTTCTCCTTCAATCGAGGAGACTAACTGAGCTTCCTCCTTCAATAAAGGAAAAAATATGGTTTGATCTACATGACCTAAGCACCCAAATCAGTTAACTAATGGTTATTCCACCTAATTTCTGTTAAACTGCAACTGTCAAGGTGCCTCCATCACTATTTTGTCTATTTTTGGCAATTTTCGGTTAACTGGAGTGATTTAAGGCGCCTCCAACAACTTTTGGTAACTCATTTCAATTCAGTTCACTTCATCAGTGCTAACTGAAGTCAAATATGTGCCCTCACCTACTGATTGACATGAATTTGAGTTCTATTCAGTTAGACTCAGTCATAACTATCTTTGATTCAGTTTGAGATGATTAATTATTGTGATTAGTGGTTAATCGATGTGTTTAGTGTGTCTAACTGACATCTAATCTACTCTCATGTGTGCAATTCGAATGACCTCTTTGGAATTCGAATTGTATTTCTATTCATGCAAGTGCATGGCATTGTATCTTTACTTCTGATTAATTATTGATAATATATAACTGCAACCTCTAATTGCAAAACCGTTTTGTCATTTTCTATGTAAATTGATCTTCAATATTCTGTAATATTGTGCCTTGGTCCTCATATTACTGTGACTCAATTTTCATATGGTATCAGAGCCATGGTGGGACAAGGCTCTTCTTCTCCAACAAGATTTCCTGGCAGATCTATGATGCAATATGAGCAAAAAGCTCAAAAATTCCAGCTCTGCACCAGAAGCAAAAATTTTACCACATAAGTCCTGGGAAAAGGCATTGTTTTTCAAAATTTCTTGATTGATTAAGCCGCTTGTGATGAAAACTTGAAAAGTGTAGGCTATCTGACCTTACAGTGCCCTTTTTGTGTTTTTGCAGGTTTCTTACAGGTTTTTTGCTACATTTGCTATAGCATCGGCATGGCCTCTTCTATGAATCTGCTCACTCTTTTCAATTACCACAAATGGAAGAAGGACATGGAGATTCAACTTCACTCCAAAGGACTCTACAGAGTCATGATGGAAATAGAGGTCGAACCAAATCATGTTGTTGACAAGGCAAAATACCGAAATAAGGTTAATGAAGCGTATGGATTTATCTGCCTTTCCATCTCCAGAGATCTTCTCTTCCACATCACTGGATTGAAGACTCCCAAGGAGATTTGGGATCATATTTCTACTCTATTTGATGAGTAAGATGAATTGAGGATCTATCATCTAGATAATTAGTTAATTTCTCTAAACCCACACAACTTTGAAACCATGAATTATTTCTTCACCAAGTTCAAGCACCTGATGCTCCAATTGAAACAGTGTAAAGTTGAGAAGGAGTATGATCAACTCATCCTAGCCATCCTCTCAAAACTTGGTCTATATTATTCAGTCTTTGTGTCCACATTCCATACTAGGAAGCTCACAATCCCAAATTGGAAAATGTCCTCCCTCAATGCATTCATTGAGTCTCTCACAAACAAGCATGACAATCTTGTCCAAATGGGGATCATCAGATCTTCCAAGGATCAAGTTTGTTTGTTGGAGGAACCAAGGCTATGAATGGAAAGGGAAAAAAAAAGAACCAAAAAACTAATCTTGATGATCCAAATCCAAAGGAGAAACCTCGTCAGCTTGATGATCCATCAAGATCAAGGAAGAACAAGAACAAAAGGCAAGGAAGGAAAATAAAAGTTCAAATGTTCCTATTGCGGAAAGGGATTTCACCCTGAAATGTCATGCATGAAGAAACAACTTTATGCTATGACTCTTCTCCTTGAGAAGAATAACATCAATCTTCCTGAGGGTAAAAGGAAGAGAGAAAATCATGATCAGAACATCCAGCCAGAAAGAGGACATGCCCTCATGGAAAATGTTTCGAAGCCTAGAGCTCTCCTCATAGACTCTGGTGCTTCAAACCATATGGTGGTAAGAAAAGAATCATTTTCATTCCTAGAATCCAACAGCATAATTCCCATCCACGTGGGAGATGATTCTCAAATCATTTCAAAACACAAAGGTACTATAAAACTTGAGCATGACAGCTTCTATGATGTTCTATATGTACCCTCCTTGGCCTCAAATATGTTTAGTGTATATCAAATGACACATATAGGAGTTCCCAAGGGATTTAATTTCATCCCAAATGATGTTGATATATCAGAGATTGCATCCGGGAAACTCATTGCAATACGTATAGTGAATCATTCTGCTAAGACCTATGATTTTTTCAAGTTTGTATCAAATACAAAACCCACCGCCCTTCTGACTCGTGGGAATGAGGTAATACATATGTGGCATGAAATATTTGGAAATTTTAACTTCAAATACTTGCAGAAACTTCAAAAACATTCCACGTTGGAAGGCCTCCCAACCATCAAAACCTCCTGTGGAATTTGCAAACGTTGCATTGTCGAAAAACACCCTGAGCACAAATTTGATTGGGGAAAGGAAAGCCAAGCAACAAGTATTTTGGGCCTAATCCACTCTAATATCAGCGGTCCTATTCCTACAACCTCCATTATTTTTTCAAGGTATGTGCTCACCATTATCGATGACTTCTCCAGATTCACTTGGGTTTTCTTCCTAAAGAAAAAATTTGAAGTGCTTGAAATATTCATTGAGTACAAGGCATATGTTGAGAATGCCTTTGGGAGGAAGATAAATTCTCTCAGATATGATAATGGAGGAGAGTACATCAATTCTTAGCTTCTGCAAATATATGCTAAATATGGGATCAATATCCAGCACTCCATTCCCTACACACCCCGGCATAATGGTGTAGCAGGAAGGAAAAATCGAGCCCTCAAAGAGATGACCACCTGCATGTTGGAAGCCAAATATTTGGGTTGAAGTAATTAATGTCACTTCCTACATTTAGAATAGTGTCCCTCACTCTTCCATTAAATGAAAAACTCCTTTCAAAGCATACTTTGGGCACAAACCGGATGTCTCCAATTTCAGAGTTTTTGGGTCCACTGCTTGGGCTTGAATTCCACTTGACAAGAGGAAGTATTTGCAACCGCAGAGTATTGAGTGTATTTTCATTGGGTATCCAAAGGAATCAAAGCGATACAAACTCTTGAATATCAGAACCAAACAGATATTCATTGAGAAAATTTTCCACTTTGAAGAACCTCTCCAAGATGTGGAACTAGTTGAGGAAGAAACTGCTGAAATTTCCTCTCATTCTGTTAATGATTTTGATGATGAAAATGGGAGTGTAAGCTCTGATTTTTAAGATATGATGTCTGATATCAATGGAAAAAATATATCAGGTTTTGAATCAGATTCTAATGTTCCCACTCACCTCCCAAAATGTGTGGAAAATACCCTCTCATCCATTGGGTTAGATATTGGAAATCCTGTTGATCCAAGGAGAACCTGATCTGATTTTCAAAGAGCAGGAATTGCTCTTTCTTGAAATGATTCCTTTTTGTCTGAGACATTTTGTATGATGATTGGTTCTGATCCCAAGTACTACTACCATGCTCAGAATTATCTGAGATGGCAATTTGCAATGGATGAAGAGTTCAACTCTCTCCAGAAAAATGCAACTTGGGAGCTAGTTTCCCTTCCACCTGGGAGGAAACTTGTTCAATGCAAGTGGGTATATCGTACAAAGGTTTCCGCATATGGATCAACCTGCAAGTATAAAGCATGGCTGGTTGCAAAAATATTCTCCCAAGTCCAAGGAGTGGACTACCATGAGACCTTTGCACCGGTGGCAAAGATGGATTCCATAAGGCTAGTTTTGGCCATTGCTGCATCCAAGCAATGTAGGTGCATCACATGGATGTCAAGAGTGCTTTTCTCCATAGAGACCTAGAAGAAGAGATATACATGAAGCATCATGAAGGCTATACATCATATCCTTCATTGGTTTGTAAGTTGCAGAAATATTTATATGGCTTGAAACAGGCCCTAAGATCTTAATTTGCCAAAATGGATGTCTTTCTGCTCTCACAGAACTTCGAGAGATAGAAATCTGATCCAAATGTATACTTATGGCAGTATGAAGGTAATATTCTTATCATAGTACTGTATGTGGATGATATTTGCATAACAGGAAGCACACTTACTTCAAGTGCCTTTATAAAAACTACCCTTCATGATGCTTTTGAAATTAGTGATCTAGGCCTGCTGAGACAGTTTCTCGGGATGGAATCACTCAATACTATGATGGGATAATGGTGACTCAATAAAAATATTTTTCAGACCTATTAATTAATTTTAACATGGCTGATTGTAAGGCTGCACCATTTTCTTTCCTCTCAGGAATCAGTCTTGAAGAGAGAAAAACAACTCCACCTATGGCTTCCACTATTTACCGCCAGTTGATCAAAATTATGCTATACTTGAAACATTCAAGGCCTGAAATTTGTTATGCCGTGAATGGTGTATCAAGGTATATGCAGCAGCCTCATGAGCTTAATTGGAGGGCATCCAAGAGGATTCTATAGTACGTGCAGGGTACTAGATCCTATGGAATTCACTTTGCTGCAGATTCTTAGCAAGATTTGGTCGGTTTATCGGCGGGACATAGCATAGATCAGAAGTCTGCTTCTGGCTATGTGTTTATGTTTGGCGGTGGGCCTATTTGCTAGTCTAGCAAAAATATGGCTGCCATTGCCCTTTCTTCAACAGAGGCAAAGTACAGGGGAGTAATCAATGCTTGCATCTAGGAAGTTTGGTTGCAAGGTATTTTGTCTGAGTTTGGGATTGGTAGTGTTTCATCCACTGTATTTTTTTGTGACAACTAAAGTGCTATCAAAATCTCAACATATATGGTTCAGTGGGAAAGAACCAAACACATTGAGATACACATGCACTACATCAGGGAGTTGGTGCATGAGAGGACAATTTTTCTGCAATACTGCCCCACAGATGAGCAGATTGCAGATATTTTCACCAAGAATTTTACTGAGAAAAAGTTCACTTACCTCCGTTCACTATTGAGGGTGAGTTCATCAAGGTGAAAGTCAGTAAATTCTTTATTGTTCAGTTTGAGGGGGGGGTTTGTTCCCACTGGGTTTTCCTCTTTTCCTCACTTAGAGTTTTTGAGCATTTTAGAGTTACTTTATTGTAAAGGGTGACCTATGGCCTTTGTTGTCGGGGCCCTATTTGTTTTACTCCTCCACATGAGCATAGCTTAAGGGGGGGGGGGGTCCTTGGAGTCATTATCCAACCCACACATGTTTATTTGGCCTAATTGGCCTATTTTACTACTTATCCTAAGTTGTTGGCTCGAATATGTGACTGCATCGTCAACTGGATCATCATCCTTCAATCAGGGAGGCTAACTGTGTCTTCTCCTTCAATTGGGGAGACTAACTGAGCTTCCTCCTTCAATCAAGGAGCAAATTTGGGTTCATATGCATGACCTAAGCGCCCTAAATTAGTTAAATGATGGTTATTACACCTACTTTCAGTTAAATTGCAGCTGTAAAGGCGCCTCCATCACTATTTTGTCCATTTTTGGCAATTTCCAGTTAACTAGAGTGATTTAAGGCACCTCCAATAACTTCTGGTAACTTAGTTTAGTTCAGTTCACTTCATTAGAGCTAACTGAAGTTGGATATTTGCCCTCACCTACTGATTGACATGCAATTGAGTTCTATTCAGTTAGACTCAGTCATAACTACCTCTGATTCAGTTAGAGTCGATTATTGATTGTGAATAGTGGTTAACTAATGTTTTTAGTGTGGCTAACTGACAGCTAAGCCACTCTCATGTGTGCAATTCGAATGACCTCTTTGGAATTCGAATTGTCTTGTTATTCATGCAAGTGTATGACATTGTATCTTTACTTCTGATTGATTATTGATAATATACAGCTACAACCTCTAATTGCAGCACTGTTATGTCATTTTCTGTGTAAATTGATCTTGAGTCTTCTGTAAGATTTTTCCTTGGTCCTCAAATTACTGTGACTCAATTTTCATACCTAGAAACCCTAGGGAGAAATGTTTGGAGGTCCTAAAAATATAAAAAAAAATCCTAAAACCTAAAGTATGCCCTACAAAATCCCTAAAACAATCCTAATTCTGCTCTAAAACCCTATGCCTACCATTTTCTCTCACCTAGAAACCCTAGGATCTCCTCCTTCTACCCTCGTCCTTTCAATCTATGCTCATTGTCAAAATTGTATACTGCAATTTTTTGCAGATCTACCTTTAACCTACCCTAACATTCCCTAATCTCCCCTCCTCTAACCATAGCACTCATCACCTCTAGATTTCCTTCCTTCTAAATAGCCCTGTAGTGAGAATTTCTCCTCACTACAGGGGTAAGAATGGCTCCCTTATGCCTATAGGGCACAAGGGTAGGTTCCTACCCTTAGAAAACAGTAAAAAACGGAATGATAAATTGTAGAAATAGAGCTGCGAATTGAAACTAAGCTAATCTAAGCTAGACTAAGTAAATGGCAGCTACTGTAAATTAAATCTAAGAGCTAATAATAGAAAGAAAGATGGAGATGCAGCCCTTGTGAACCCCTCTACACACAGCGGGTTAGGGTTCCACCTCCAAAACCTGCAAAATAAACCTAAGCTACTAAACCTGCAAATAATGGCAATGAAAAACCTGCAAATAGAGATGAGGGTTAGAAAGTAAAAACAATAAAAACAAAACATAAAAAGAGATTATACCTCACTTATGTGGAAATGGGCCACCATGCCCTCGCTCATGGGAGCACCTCTCTCTTGGTTGGGAAGCAATGGCTTGATGAGATGGAGATGGAGGGGAGGGAGAGCAAGAGGTCTCAAAGCATCCACGGGCAACATAACAATAGGCAAGTGAGGAGTGTTTTAAGAGTGACCCCCCACCCTCCTTATATAGTTTTTCCAAGGGGTTTTAGGGTTTTAAGCCCTTGGTCAAGGATTTAGCCCCTTTTTTGGGCCTTTAGCCCCTTCCACCCTAACTTTAGCCCCTTTTAGGGTTTTAGCCCCTTTTTGAGGGCTTTAGTTCCTGGGGGTCTATTTTGGGATCTTTTTGGGGGTTTTTAGCCCTTTTCTTCATCCTTGGGCTCTTTTGGAGGTGTGGGGGTCAAATGGAAGGTCTTATGGAGTGAAATGAGTGTTGTGAGATGGTGTCCTTGGGTGGTGTTGGCCATAGAGAGCTATGTGGGGGATTTTTTGGTTAACAAATTCCCCCCTGATGTGTGAGGGCAGGAGCTCAATGTATGGCTGACGAAAATCATAGGATTTGCTGTCGAGAGGTGGTGCTCCTGGGGCTGGGGCATGGTGGCTTTTGGTTTTGTATTAATTTGGTTCCCATCAATGGGTGAGATACAATAAATGTGTGACATATATATGGACGAGGCGAGCATTCCCATGCTCGTGACAATGTCAAAAGAATCATTTGATCTATGCTCTAAAATACAAGAGCTGATCATATACAACTGATGTTACAATGCTGGTTTCCTCTCATGTGAGGCTGAATACAATACTGATCTGGTACATTAGACCCATGGCATTCTCATGGAATGCTATATCTTCATGACTAACGATCTGCTGGATCTGGAATAGTACATAGCTGTATGGACTCACTGATTGAGATTCAGAGTGTACAAGTATGTTGTATCAATCATAAAGGTATATCGAAGCACTGTTGGGGCTTCTGAACACTGTCTCCAACGCAACTCGGAAATCACAAGGGACATAACATGTTTAGGTCCCTCGAGTGAACTCACCAATGTGATAGAGTCGGGTGACATCCGGGGTCTTCAACCAAGTATTGTGTGGAACAAACCCTGTACGAATCTTAACAGTGCAATGATGGAGTTGAGGTCGAGCACGTGAGAAACAACCATCCCAAGAGGCACTAAGGACTCCTCTCAAGTGGTCCAAGGAACTCATCAATGATGTCAATGAAACCAAGGTATAGGGACCTTTGGGTCTATCCTTTGGAATATGTGTTTTGGTGTCGATAGAGGGAGACCTGCCTCTGGTCAAGGTGATGATGTTTCCTTGACCAGGAGCATGAAGGATAACTGAAAGATGTGAAGCAATCTGCGGACTGTCTCACTGAACTGGGGGGCAGAGGGGAGGAAAGGGAAAAAACTAAACAGGGGCAGGGGGGGAGTGGGAGACTCAAACTTCCTTTGTTCAGAGTATGGCAGCAGGGTGGACCAGGCAGCAAATGAAACTTAACTCATGGGAATGGGATCATAGATGCAATACCGGGAATGTTGCTGCAGATGGGAAATACTTGGAGGAGGTGGACACTTTTGATACTAATGGGATCCAAGGAAGACACATTGTAGAGTACTCTGAACAAAGGCGACCCAATGTGGGAATGTTGCCAAACTATTTTCTGTGGGGTGGTGTCTAGGGACACCGTTGTGGTACGATCTCGTGGATTTTTGGTGAGCCCAAGAAGGTAAGTGCTCGATGGTGCTTTCAATTTTAGAGAGTCTGAAAGCACGAAGAATACTTCAGTGGGGGCTCTTTTTCATTGGTAGTCTCATGTGCCCGAAAGAGGATAAAAGTGTACATAGGAGATCTCGCCCATCCTAGAGGGGATGAGAGACTTCTTTACCATTGGTAGTCCAATCACGCCGGAAAAGGTTAAACCTATACTGACTAGACGGTCATTCAGATACTTTTACAAGCATGAACAAAACCAAGTTTGTTCAGCAATCTTTTCTTGTTGAGATGGCTGGAAAAGAGCTTAACGACAACCGGTGGTGAGATTTTTTGTAAAGTGCAGCCCCTCTACCCGAGAAAGCACAAAAGTATGCAGAGGGGAACGGTCTTGGCTTGAGCGTGCCAAGGAGGTCCTTTTCATGAAATGGTCTACATGGTTCGCAAAAGGAGGTAAACGAGACGATGTAGATGCCCTTTCCTATACTTTAGCGAGCGGGAAAGGAAGCAGATGCGCTTGGCAATCTTTTCATTGTTTCAAGGAGTCAGAAAAGAGCTTAAACAAAACTCCAATGTGGTCGACCGAATACGGTGGTACGAGCGGTACCCCATGTCAGGACGGTGGAAAGAGGTACAAAGGTCATCCGTGCAGTTTGGATGGAGCAGAAGGCTCTCAAACATGCCAATACATGCGTGGGATTGATCACAGCAGAGGCCTGCGAGATGGTGCGGCAGAGGCACGCAAACCGTGGTGGACCTCGGACAGAGGTCAAGAGAGCATGTGTGTGTGTTGTGGTGGACGAACTTGACTACATGCGATGTGAGTGCAAGTTCGAGGGCACTTATATGCCAAATACGTGCAAGAAAAGAAAACGTTTTGTGGACAATGGTCCAGAGGTCCGCGTGAGGTGCGGTAATAAGAAACAACAATCTATGTGTTAAAAATACAAAATAAAAGCTAAAATTATAGTCCTTGACGGGCGGCGGCCCGAGGACGCTTCTATGCCAAATACATGGAAGAAAAATAAAGGTGTTTATGGACGATGGTCTAGATGTCCGCATGTGTTGCGGTGAAAAAGAAAATTATAAATGAAAAAACAAAAGTATAGTACAATCCTTAATGGGAGGCGGCCCGAAAGCTTGCATGAGTTGTGATCCGACTGTGTGATACAAGTACCGGTCCATAGACACTCGCATCATCATGTCATGGCTCGTGAATCGAGGTGACTTGTGGGAAATGGTCCTAAAATTGACTGTTTAAACATGAGACGATGGTCTCATAAAGAAATGGAAATTTAATCCCAGAGGTGTGAGAGGTGTCTTGAACAAGTTCCGAGTGACTTTTGATGAGCAGCTGATGATGCTGCGTTTGATTTTTGCTGAAAAATGTTGAAAAACAAGAAAAAAGAAAATGAAGTGACTCATTGCTGATGTTAAGCGTAAAATTTATTGAGGTAGAGCCCATTGCGGGGGTTCTCCAAGAGTTGTCCATCAGAGTCAATGAGGGTGTATGCTTCTTTTCCAAGGCAACAGTGGATGATGTATGGGCCATACCACATTGATTCGAACTTGCCTTTGCCCAATTTATCGTTGGGTCGGTCGTAGACTAGAACCATATCACCTTCGTTGAAGGTGCGAGGGTGGACATGGGAGTCATATTAGATCTTTGATCATGTTTTTGTTGCTTCGATGGCTTGGAGGGCAGCTCGATGGTCTTCTATGGTTTGCTCGAGTTGGAGGAGTCGTTCTTCTAAAGGTGAAGCATCAGGAAGGAGTTCCAATACAAGGCGGAGAGACAGGATTTGGCACACTATAGGGAGCACTGATTCAACGCTGAGTACTAGGCAGAAAGGGGTGAAACCGGTTGCAGTTTTTGTGGATGTGCGATAAGCCCATAAGGCAGAGAATAGCATGTGATACCAGTTAGTTTTGTTATTTCCTACCATCCATTGGAGCATTGTTTTGATGATTTTGTTGACTGCTTCAACTTGGCCATTGCCTTGAGGGTAGTAGGAAGAAGAGTACCGGTGTTCGAATTTCAACATGGTTGATAATTCAGCCCATACGGCGTCTTGGAAGTGTGCCCCATGATCAGAGACTAATTGTTTGGGGACACCAAACCATGTAATGACATGGTTGAAAACGAAATGTGCTACGGTTTTATATTTGCAATCGAATGTGGGCATGGCTTCAACCCACTTGGTAAAGTATTCGACTGCCATGATAATGTACTTNGCCCATTTGTAGAAGGGCCCGATTGTGATTACAATATGTAATGGTGTGGGGGGGGGGGTGGTTCTTGCCTTTGGGGCAAAAATTTGACAGCTGCGGTAATGTTTAACTGCCTCTATGCAATCAGCGAAGATGGAGGGCTAGAAATAGATAGCGCATAAAATCTTTTGGGCGGTTGCTAGGCCTGAAAGGTGACCACCACAGGCTCCGCTATGATTGTCATTAAGGATGGTCTCGACCTTGTCATGGGTGAGGCAACGGCACATGATGGTATCAATGCCTCGATGATACAGAACATCTCCAATCAGCAAGTAATGAATGGCTTGATGTCGGATGCATCGCCTATCCTCATGATTGAAGTGTACTGGGAACTTTTGCGTTCGTAAATAGAGAAGGATTTCCCCATACTATGGGTCGTCAGTGGATATGACGAATAGGAAGTCATCATGGAGATCATCCTTGGGGGGCGATGATGTGGTTAATGGGGGGAAATCGGTGATGAGTGTGGCTAGTGCGAGTGCCTTTGTGCTTTTGGGAGACACAAATTCTAGGTCGAACTCTTGGAGGACGACTACCCACTTAGTTGCTCGACCTTGTAGAAGGTGGCGGCTTAAGAGGTACCACATTAGGTTTGAGTTAGCCACTACACGAGTATGGTTGGCGATGATGTAGTGGCACAATTTTTTATCCGAGAATATGACGGTGAGGGCCAATTTCTCCTCGGGTGAGTATCGTAATGGGGGTCCTATTAGCTTCTGACTAATGTAGTAAATCACATGGTCTTGGCGAGCATCGTCTTCTTGGACCAAGACTCCAGCAATGGCATTTTCTGAGGCCGACACATAAAGGATGAAGTCTCGAGTGAAATCTGGTGGTGAGAATAGTGGTGCAGAAGCCAAGGCTTGTTTGAGTGCCTCGTACGATTCTTGTGCTTCCTGATCCCAAACAAAGGGGATTTTTGTGCGGAGCAGGTGGATGAATCCATAGGATTTTGTTGCATACTCTGGCACAAAGTGGCGAAGGAAGTTGTCCTTGCCTTGTAGGCTTTGTAGTTGGTGTCGAGTTCTTGGGGGAGGAAGATCAAGGATGGCCTAAACTTTGAGGGGATCTACCATTATCCCTTTGTGGGAGACGATAAATCCAAGTAAACAGCCTGTTGGGACATAGAAAATGCACATGAGGGGATTTAGGCGGATGTTTTACTTGCGGCAACGTAAAACGACTTGCCGCAAGTCATCTATATGTTGTGCTTGTTTTTGTGATCGAGCAGTGAGATTGTCCAAGTAGACCAAGATGATGTGAATTAAATCATGGAAACAATATGTACTCATGGCGCGCTGGAAGGTGGCTCCAACATTTTTGAGGCCAAAGGGCATGACTCGGTAGGCGAATGTGCCCCATGGGGTTATGAATTCCATCTTCTAATGGTCTTCTTTCTGGATTTGGATTTGGTTGTCCAGCGCATACATCGATAATTTGGTCGATGAACGGGGTGGGGAAGTTGTCTTTGGGACATGCCCCATTAAGATCGTGAAAGTCTGTGCAAACGTGAATGGTACCCTGTTTTTTATTCACGGGAACAGGATTAGAAACCCAAGTGTTGTATGCAATGGGATAAATGAAGCCGGTTGTGCACAGCTTCTCTATCTCGGCTTTCATCGCAGCCACTTTGTATGGATGGATGGGCCATTGCTTCTGGTGGACAGGTGCCACATCAGGCCATGTGTCGATGTGGTGTTCCACGATGGATGGATCTAAGCCGGGAATTTCAGTGTATGACCAAGAGAATATGTCGCGGAATTCTTGGAAGAGAGCGGTGTAGGAATCGACCTCTTCCAGGGAGCAAGATGCCCCCAACATGATTTCTTCAATGATCTCAGAGTTGGTTGAGATGTCGATTTTGATGGTTGGCGAAATGTTCACCATGTTCCCTTCTTAGAAGGCATTGGGTGCTGGGATTGGGTTCTTGAATGAGTAAACATTCCCATGGATGAAATCTTTGGTCTCCACAAAAAACTGGTCGGACTGCGACACAAGCTCTTTTGGGAGGAAGAACGAGCGATGGTGCATGTCATCCCATGGGTATTCTGGGGGGGTCAGAGCTTCCTATATCTCCTCATCGTTGTTGAGGTCTGATGGATCATCATTGGAGATGGGGATGAGCTGGTCGGGGGAACTAGACATCATGTAAATGGACATGGTGTTGGACGAAAGAGGTGGTGGGTGAACTTCTTCAATCAAGGTGATCTCAGACTCAAGGGAATGGTGACGGAGGTCAGCAAGAGCCATTCGAAATTTGGGCAGGTCTTGGAAATGGTGGGATTAATGTCCATACAGGCCGCAAAGGGCACAAGCATGGTTTTTCCTCAATGCCTTGTTCTTTACTACTGGCATGGTTGGGAGTTCAACCATGGGGATGTTTTCATTTGTATCCATGGCATCCAGATGCGCACGGATCACTACGATTTCAGGGCATACCTAAGCTGGATGGCCTTGTTGTTCGTAGATGGCACAAGGTGGAACTTGTCGTGGTTCTATGGTGGCTTTGGTGTTCTTTCCCCTAGCCCTTTTGGGTTGGGGCAGTGCAGGTGCGGGTACAGTGGTTGGCCTATGCGGATCGGGTGGGGGGTGGGACTCAACTGCAATAGGTTGCACTGGAGTTAACAAAACCTAGGGCATAATTGGTTGAGCTGGTGGATCTAGATACCACACCGAGATCCCCAACATAAAGTTGGGTAGGCTTAAGGTGGCCATGACCGTCTTGCTCATGACACCAGGTGGGGGAACGAGGAAGGGAATTGTGTGGACAGGGGATGAGCCCACATAACTCCCAGCTGGTTGCATGTGGGTTAGAGGTTGTGGTTCTGGCTGCGCGTAATGCTACTGCTACGAGTGATGTTGTGGCTGATGTTGGCATTGCGGCTGCAGATGTTGTTGTGGTTATGGTTGGGGCTGCGGCTGCGGTTGTTGTTTGGGTGCAGCGGTGCTTAATGAGACCATGCACAAGTCCGCAGTTTTCTTTTGTGTCGGTGGTGGTGACACCAACGGGAAAGGATCCGTCATGGTGGGATTGGTAAACAACCCAGGGCCCACATTCAACGATGGGGAGGCTGGTGTGTTTTCAACCACAGTGTTGGTTATAGGGATGACGTTGGCATGTGTGGTCGCCCCTTACGTCTCGGTGGTGGTGATGGTAGGGATAACGTTGGCAGGTGTTGTTAACCCTTGCGGATCATGGTAGGTAAGCTGGTCAACCGTCACAATCGTCCCTTTGTGGGGGAACATCATAAGGTGAAAGACAGTTGACGCTATGCCTCGCATGGTGTACATGTAACTCCTCCCGAGGAGGAGGTTATAATCCATTTGAGCGTTGAAGACCTTGATGTCGATCATGACTGTGTTCCTAGCTAACGTGATGGGGACATGGGGGAGGATTCCTTGGGCTTTAGTGGGGTGTCCATCATAAGCCCGCAAAGTCGTGGAGGATGGTTGCAGAATCGGTGATCCAAGCTTATGTCAAACCAAGGTAGACATGACGCACGTGGATTCCCCCTCATCCACTATGCATCAATGCACAACCAAGTTCCGGATGGATACCAGGATTTGGAAGGCGATAGTGGGGTGCATGCGCGGCTCTCCATTCTCTGTTTCAAATGTGATTAGCTTGCAATTGGAGGGGTCTACTGCCCCTAGAGTGGCTAGTAGGGATTTCCACTGTGTTGGGCATGTTTTAAGTACCTCAAGAGTGGACATGGTAGTTGGAATTTGGGCCAAATCATCCACAATGCTATAGCTAACTGCAGCTCTAGCTGTGGCGTTATTGGCAATTCTGCGTATGGGGGGGCACAAGAATGGGGGTAACTGGAGAGGTAGGTTGGTTGTCTTAGACATGGATGCTGCTAATGAATCCACAAGTTTGGTGGTGGTACCGTACTAATTTCGTCTAGTTTGTAAGTTGACCTCTTCATTGGTCATGGTCATCAGGTGGTGAACACCTGTTTCAGCCATGGGCGGTGCCCCCAGAGCATTGGGATTGGCCTAGGGAGGGGTAGTGGTTGCCACCAATCCTTGGAATGGTAGTGGGTTTTGAAGCGCCATCGAGGAGGTCCTTGTGGTGCCTGGTTAGGTTGGGCTTGAGTGGGGGCATTAGCGGCCTGTTGGGCCTCATTTTGAATGGCCTTCTTAGCATGAGCCATGAGGGGACACTCAAATGTGTAATGCCCATAAATGTCATAGAGTGTACAAGGTTGGTTTGTACGAAACAGAGCGTTGCGTCTTGGTGCATTCTGCCTTGGGGGGTTTTGGGCTAGCCGGTTAGCCGCGGCATTATTGGCAGGGTTCGGTTGCTGACCACCTCCCTGTGACTGGCTATTGCCTTGATTGCGGGGCCAGTTGTTTCTAGCTTTCCCTTGTTGATTATTGGGGGCAGGCTGGTTGGGACGATTTTGTTGTGCGAACACTTGTCCCAACGGAGTAGGTGGAGCGGGTGGAGCAGGGACGGGAGCTTGAACTTGTTGCACTGGTGGTGGTATATTTGTGGGGGTGGTGGTGCCACGAATGTGGAAATTTGCCCCACATATTCTTGTGTTGGCCAAGCCATCACCTGAGCCAGCTGCAGTGGCACAGGTTGTGCATAAGAGGTTGTTGCTCCGGACTGAGACATCATTCTAGCATAGTATGGAGCTTGGTTTTGGTAAGCAACATTAGCAGTGTTGCTTGGTTGCGGTGCCATGGCAGGTGGTGTCAGTCGAGGCTGTGGTTGTTGGGAGACTGACCCTATGATTCCGTCCACTACGTGGGATGCCCTCGGTGCGTTGTGGTAAGAGGTACTTGGACGGGGAGCGTCTGGGATGACAGTATACAAGTATCCTGACTAGTCATAGATGAGGTCAAATTGTTGGGCCTTTAGTATGGCCTCTTCTTCAGATTGGGGACATTCAGATGCGATGTCCTTTGCGATGGGTGTTATAGCTCAAAATGACACATCTCTGCCTGTGACCACTTTCCCACGATTTCGTCACATATCGGCACTTCATGAAAGTCACTGAAAGTCACTGGAAAAACACCTATATTGGAGGACACATATCTTGAGTTCTGTAACTCCGTTTGACCTCATTTCTGCACCGTTGGAAATTTATTTCAGTTAGCTAAAACTTTCCAGAAGACACCAAAGTCTGAAAATGCCCATAAATACCTTAAAAATGCATTTTTTGTGTATGATCGACTCTCCTTATGTGCAACCCGCGCATCACTCGCGACTCTTGTGTTTTGCAAGTCGCGCATGCATATATTCGCAGGTTGCTCTTGTGTAAACTTGCGTATCATGCGCGGGTTTCTCTCCTTCATATTCATGCATCTGTTTCTCAACATTAAAACATAAAAACACGCCTTTTGAGTTAGTTTGGGTAGTTATACAACTGACTCCTTCAGTTGTAACCACTTTGGCTTCGCCCCTAACTCTTCTTCATCATATAAATAGAGGTAGGGAGGTCCATGAATGGGGACTTGGAATTTATGCATTGTTATGCTGGAGGAATCAGGACTCTCTTTGCCTACACCTTTGCCCTGGAGGTCTTCCCCTTGTGTTGCAGAGCTTGGAGGCTGAGTTCTTTGGAGAAGAGAAGCAGCAGATCCAGATCAAGGTTTCGTGAGGAGCCAAACTTGAAGAGAAGGTATATTTGTACTTGTTTTCAAGATTAATAAAGATGTGATGTCCTTATTCTTCCCAAATCATTGTTCAATGTGTGATTGAATCTCTATTTATGATCATATGATGATGTTATTCAGATTATTATTTCAGATTTATTTGATTATCATTTCTTTATATGTGGTCATAATGGTTTGAGGAAGGTATAATTCGTTTTGCAGGTCTCTTGGAGCGAGAGGAGCAAGAAGAGGATTGAAGCGAAAGCTTGGACCAGCCTTCAGTTATTCAGGTGTGAACCTTTCTCATCTCTGATCTTGCTTATATATGCTTGCTGAACATTGTGCATCTCTCTTTCAACCCCAGTACGTTGATGGCCTCTTAAACCCTAGCCATAGGATACTTTCCTTTACAACAGAACTGGCGACTCCGCTGGGGATAGCCTTGTCTGTTTGGGGTTTTCTCTTGATTTCTTTCAGCTTTTGCATTGTTTCAGGTCCTTCTTGCCACTTAGGAACACTTTATAATTCTGATAGCACACTTCCTCTGCCTTCTTAAGGCAGCTTTTGACCTTTTTTGGGAGTTTTTCCACCCATACCCGTGTGCCCCTAAAACAGTGTTTTTTCTCATTTTTTGTGGTTTTTCTTCTGTTTGTGGGCTGATTGGGTAGGTCTTTTAGGGTCCTCTGCAAGCGCATGACTCTAGGGAGTTAGTGTCATCCTCTTTGGTTGTTCTTTATCTATGTGGTAAGCCTTTTATTGCATTAGGGTTTTTCCTTTGCTTTTTCCCCCATCTCCTTTGCTTGGTTTGATTTTTGGCCTATGTTTTTGGTCAGCCTCTGGTAGTGATCTTTGGTTGATTTCAGAATCTTGTTGGTGCTGGTTTCCTTCTTCTTTTGTTGGTTAACATCACCATTCCCAAATAGTTGACTTGTCTCTTATGCAAGCCTTTCTTCCAAGTAGGGTTTATATTGACTTTAGGGCATTCTAGAGTTGGTTTGGTGGTTGTTTAGCAGAGTTCCTTTTGCCTTGTTCTTTTTATCTGCATGCTTTGATTTGTAGGTAGTTTTTCTTTTGCACTTATAAAAGAAAATTAAAAAAGAACTTTTATTTCTTGCTTTTCCCCCTACTTCTTTCTTTGGTTTGACCTTGTTGGACAAGGTACTGAGCAGCCTTTGTTTGTAGGTTTAGATTGACACTTGGGACTTCTTGACCTTAGTTTATGTCAGTCTTTATGCTCAGTCTTTTCATTCCAAAGTGTTGGCTTGTTTACTTTTGTAAGCTTTCCTTTTAAAAGAGGTTTATATTCAACTTTAGGGAAACCTAGGTTTTGTTTTCGGGGTATAAATTAGTTGTCTATCTCCTTTGCTTTCAGTATTTGCTTGCTTTAGTTGATAGGCTATTTTTTCTTTTGCATTTTATAAAAGAAAAAGACAAAAACATGTTTGCTTTATATGCATGTAGATTAGGCTATTAGTCTAGATTGCACAGCATAGCATTGTTTTTGAAAAAACTTTAAAAATATAAAAAGATTTGATCTTTTTTGGCTTTCAAATTATTTGAAAATATAAAGAGAATAGCTATTTGCTTCTTTGCATCTCATTTCTCTTTGCTTAGTCATTTTGTTTTCAATTTTGAGTCAAAACACCACCAGTTTACCATTCCATTTCCTCTTGAGTAAGAAACAGCCTATAAAATAAACGATATAATTTTAAAATTTATTAGTAAGCTTTTATTTTTAGGGCCTTCCACCTACTAGATTAGGCTAGTCTTTTGGGCTAGGGAGTGTAAACTTCCCACAAGCTATAAACTCAGACGTAGTGGACCATTCATTAGGTAAATCCTTGGTTCTACCGCTGTATCTGGGAAGCTCCTCTCAAACGGGATTTAAGCACGCGTGGAGGCTTGGACAGAGGGGATAACCCCCCGAATCCTTGTCAAAACATAACCCAGGACTTTTGGGCATCTGGGGATTCTGTCTAGGCAGAATTTCGGGCTCAGCTACCCTGCCCATGCGTACGAGTTCGGCTTGCGACTGTCCCCCCAGACAGCAGGTATTATCAAGGTATCCTTTAGTCTCTTGTCTTTTAGGGCTCATACACAGGTAAACCAGAAGGTTATTTCTGGTTCACCTCGGACAGACTTGGAAGGTAACCCTTGTGGAAAGTGCAGGAGGGTGGTGGGTGATTCCTCCGCTTGTGCCCGAGAACCCCTCAAGGACGCCAAGTAATTGTTAATCAGCCTTCTTCTGGAAGGTATATCTTTATACTCTGTTTAGATTGCTTGAGACTCTAGGATCTTTTTAGTGAGTGCTGTGTGGTTTGTCTGTACTTAGTGGGCCCTTACGTGTCTGCTTTGTAATTTTGGTTGATCATCAACCTCAGACTTTTTCTCTTGTTTTGAAACTATGGCTAACACCCCTTTGAACACCAACCAAGAGATCCCTTCAATGGGAACTCCTTGTCATATTCCTCTCACAGGGAATGTTGGTGTTCCCTTGATGGCCACCTTGAATCTTCCGGGATTCACCCTAGGGCTACCGGTGTGGTTGTTTTCCACTCCAACTATCCTGAATGCTCCTGATGCTTCTCAAGGAAGCACCTTATATTAAGGGCATCAAAACACTGTCTCCCCTTCACCTGTAGTTAGTTCTCCTCCTCCTTCTACCTCATGCGGTGAAAGTACGGATACTAGTAACCGGCAGTCTAAAAGGAGTAAAAGAAGGAGGAATAGGAAGAAAGCACATAAGCAAGGGGGCACCCGTTCAACCTCTGCAAGTCAAGTTGAACCTCACCACCCAGCCTCGGTTGTTCAGGCTGGGGGCACCCATCCAACCTCTCTAGGTCATGTTGGATCTAGTCACTCAACCTCTGGTGTTCACGTTGAGTGCATCCGTTCAACCTCTGGTTTTCAAGTTGAACCTTCCTATCCAACCTCTGTTGTTCATGTTGGAGCTATCCATCCAGCCTCTAGTGATCAAGCTGGTGGGATCCTTCCAACCTTTTTAGGTCATGTCAGATCCTCTCACTCAACCTCTGGTGTTCAAGCTGAGTGCATCCGTTCAACCACTGGTTTTCAAGTTGAACCTTCCCATCCAACCTCTGTTGTTCACATTGGATCCATCCATCCAGCCTCTGGTGTTCACGCTGGTGGGATCCTTCCAACCTTTTCAGGTCATGTCGGATCCTGTCACTCAGCCTCTGGTGTTCACGCTGGTGGGATCCTTCCAACCTTTTCAGGTCATGTCGGATCCTGTCACTCAGCCTCTGGTGTTCACGTTGAGTGCACTCGTTCAACCTCTGGTTTTCAAGTTGAACCTTCCCATCCAACCTCTGTTGTTCAAGTTGGATCCGTTCACCCAGCCTCTACTGCTCAAGCTGGGGGCACACACTCAACTGCTGCAAAGCAAGTTTATCCTAACCATTCAACCTCTGTTGTTCATGTTGATGGTGCCCGTCCTACCTCTGCAAGTCAAGTTGGACCTAGTCTCTCAGCCTCTACCAGGCACGCTGGGGGCAGTCTTTTAGCCTCTGTGTTTCAAGCTGAAGACAACCCGTCAACCACTGTGAGTCATGTTGACACTGTTGACAAGTCTACCCGTTCAAAACACAAGCTCAAGTTTCCTTGCAAGCTTTGTGAGGGAGACCACCTTACTTATAAATGCCCTTCTATTGAAGAGGTAAGAAGAGTTTGGATTCATGTTCATCCCGTTTTTGAACATTATGGAGTCTCTCAACAACCAGCCTCTCTTAGTGAGGTTAGACCCAGTCACCCAGCCTCTGTTGTTCACGCTGGGGGAAAACTCTCATCCTCTGCTAGTCATGTTGAGAGCCAACAGTCAGCCACTGCTAGTCATGCTGATACCATTGAGAAAACTGGTCGTTCGAAGCATCATCTTAAGTTCCCTTGTGTGCTATGCAAGGGAGATCATCTTGCTCATCTGTGCCCTGCTATCCCAGAGGTGCGAAGAGTGTGGTCCAAAACTCATGGATTTCGTTCTTCTGAACACCCTATAGTTTCTCAACCTCCTACTCAACCTTTGGTTGATCAAGTGGTCGAACAAATCTCATATTTGGTTGATCCCACTCTTCTTTCGGAGAGTGCTCCTCATGTGATTGAACCAATGTCATCTTTGGTCAATCCCACTCTCCCTTCGGAGAGTGACTTTCACCAAGGGGTTGAATCGATCCCAGTATCGATCAATCCCACTCTTCCTTTGGAGAGTGAAGTGTCTACTAGTCACGTTTTCTTCACTGCCAGTTCAGATCTTACTGAACAAGGGGGCACTAAACTTGTTTCAGATCAACCCCCACCAAGCTCTCGGATTGCTTCCTTTGATTGGGATAGCCTAGTTGAGCCGCGCCTTCCTTCCGCTGCACCTTTCCAAATAAAGGTCAAAGTTGAACCTTATACAATTGCTCATTGTATTGTTGATGAAGGAGCCTCAGTTAGTCATTTTTCTGCTCGTGCTTGGTGAGGCATGGGATCTCCCAGCCTTGTGTCGACTGCTAGTTAGTTACTAGCGTTTGATAGAAGAACTTGTATAGCCTTGGGAATTCTTGCTCAAACACCTGTTACTTTGGGTGGGAAGACCGTCTTAGTTGACTTCATGGTGATAGAAGACCCCTTGGACTTTAATATGCTCCTTGGACGTGATTATGTCTATGCCATGCAAGCTGTGGTGTCAACATTCTTTCGTGTGATGTACTTTAATCATGGCTAAGAAATTGTCACTATCGATCAGTTGGATTTTCTTGATCCGTCTCTTGACCCAACTAGAGACCAAGTCTTCCCTTTATCGATTCCCAGTGTTTCTGTAGACACTACCCCGCCACAGGTGAACTATGTGGCTTCTTGTCATTTGTGTTCAATTTCTACTGAGAGGCAGCCTCTGTTTTCATGATTACCTTCTCGGGACTTGGTCCCAGCAATTGATCGGGTGAGTCATCCTATACAGATTGTAGAGCCTTCTCTCCACTCTGTCCATCCATTTGAAAGTTCAGATATGTGTTCTATCTCGGATGATTTCCTCCCTTCGGATGAAGTCTTCCTGGAGTCGTTGATACAGTCTGACCTTCTTTTTTAGTTGTGATTAAGTCTAACCCTGATTTGCTTAGTAAGCCTTCCCTTTTTCTTATGTTGGTTTTTGTTGAGTCTTTTGATTCTTTATTTGAAAAGCAAGTCAGTGATCCTGATGAGTTTGATTTTTTTTTCTTATGAATTTCTCAGCTACTGTGATATTGAGTTTGTTCCTGCAGACTCTATCTCCCTTGTTGATTTTTGCTTCTCTTCTGAGGTTGATCTTATTGATTATAAACCCTCGAGCCTTGGTCCTATAGAATCTTCTTCGGTTGATTCTGCCTTGACTTTTCCTTTTGTAGAAGATAGCAAAGTCACAAGTGTTTCTGCCAAAGTGACCCGCATCGGATCGTTTCTTCTGATGTTGTTGTTTCTTGGAGACAGGATTATTAGTTGGATTCACAACTGTTTATGGGCCTCACCTTGTTGTTCAAGCTGTAATTGCATTTGCATATGCCTTGCTCGCGCTTATGAGCCTGATGTCGGCTTCCACGCTTTTAGCTCGTTGTATAAGACCTCATATTTGTTCTCATTGCCGCTAAGCCTTGTATCATTTTGCCTTTGCAACTTGACAACCTTTATCCCGAGGAGACGTTCCCCGAGTGTCCTTACCTTTCTCACTTTCCTTGCATTATGCATAGGTTTGTTCCTTGCGCTTGGAACTAGTTTCACCTGTCTATGACACTCATCTCCTCGCATTTAGAGCATTCTTTCTGTTCTCCTTCGAGCTCGTTAAAAACAGTAAGGAGGCCGCGAGTTGACTTTTCCGGACTCGTTAAAACTTCACGGGAAAGATTATGAGTTTCTTTAGGCCCAAGTCTGACTCCTCAAAATAGACTTGACTGCCGAGTAAACTTGTCCGTTCAGGCTCGTTAAGAATATGTGAATGGGCATCCACATTGGTGGCAGTTTATCTCTTTCTCGGACCATGTGGAATAATACGAGAAAGGATCCCTCTCTTTTCTCCTGAATTGAGAAGAGTATTCTCAGGCATAGGTTTATCTCTTTTCCGGATCTGAGGGACTAAACTTACGGAAAAGGAACCCCCGGTATGAGCTTAGTTTTCTCTTTTTCATGCTCTGGACCAAAACATGAAAAAGATTCCGAGTGTACTTTACGTCTTTGTCATGCTCGTTAAACCCTAAAGAACAAAGCATCAAGTTTATTGTTGTAAGCCCCATTTCTCGTAATCAAATGGATCTTTCCGAAGGATCTTGCCTTCCTTCACACTCGTAAAACTCAGGCTGTATATGCTGCTTTTGAAGGAGCGTTGGGTAGGTGGTAATTTAACCTTTTTCGGACCTTCCTGACTAATTACGAAAAAGGTGCGCCTTTTCTTCTTCGGAAGTTAAGAGAGTTCTTCTGTTGTTTGTTTTATACTTTTTCGGCCTCAGGAGACTAACTTGTACGAAAAAGGACCCCCCCTGGAGTCTTCTTTGGAGTTTTCAGACTCTCTAAACTATGAAAACACCGTCGAGCATGTACTAGTTCGGGCTCGTAAAATACATGAATCAGTGCCTTATCAAGCATTCTTCTTTCTTTTCTTCGAGCTTGCAAAAAATGAAGATGGTCCCGAGTTTTCTTTCTTGGAATCGTTAAACCTTTACAAGAAAGAGGGGAGGGGAAGGTTTATTTCCATGTCTTTTTACATCATGGCAGCAAGTCTTGTTTCCTTGAACAAAGCACCAGTTTTGAGTCTATCAACAGTTGGGTCCTAGTCTTTTGACCTTATCCGGATTCAGAGTTTCTTACTCCTCCAGTTGGTCTCTTTTCCAATTATATGGGGAATCTGTCAATGTCTCCTACATTGCAGATTTGTTTCGTTGGTCTTATTTTATGTCAAAAGCTGCCTAAGTCACTTTTGTGTCGTGCTCACTGTTCAAGGATTAAACCTTTGTCGGCCATTCTGCAGTTGCCTTGACCTTTTGTGTCGGCCGTTCCCTGGTATCAGTTCATTACATCATGTCTTCAGCGGTCCTTTTTGTGAAATTCAGTACCAATTCCAGATCCAATTAGTCTTTGACTTACCTCGTGTTGGATGATGAAGGATGCCTTAATGCCTTCCTTCCAACAGATCTCTTCCTATCGACTGCAACACATCTTGCTCTGGGAACGAGATTTAGAGTTTTATGACAGTACCTTGGGAATTGTTGTCCTCAATGGCAATTTCCCTCGCTATTGGGTAGTGGGGATACCTTAATGTCTCCTACTCAATGGATTCTTCAAGTGTTCGACTTCAAGTCCTTGTAATCACACTTGTTAGAATGTACTAGGTACCTTGGGGACAATTTTCATTAATGGTGGTTTCCCTCGCATTTGTTAACGGTTTTCATTATTGACCGGTAATCAAACGGTTTCGACTTCAGCTCCTTTATTCGCATGGTTAGGATTCGTACCTTTTTTGGGCGGTTTGGATTGAAGACCTTGGGCCGACAGTAGCATTGTCATCATTTTGCTATTGCCCAAGTTGCGCAAGACCTTGTTATACTTTATATGACATTTTGCTGAGACATAGATCCACCTTGTATTTTTGTGGCTATGATCGATTGTTGAGCATGGATCCACCTTGTTCATTTGTGGCCATGGCTCCTTTAGATTTGATATGGCGCCTTTTTGCATATCGAACGACCATGATAGTTTCATCAGTTATACATATGTTGGATCTGCCTGTTTATTTATGGTGATGTTTTGTATATGGACGTGTATGTTCCAGAGATCAATTTTCTGACATTTATCTCTCTTTCAGGTACCTTCACTCGAGCCTTTCGATCTTGGTTCCTCTGCTCTCTCCATACTCAGCTGTTTCCTTTATAATGTATTTCAGCTATCGTCTTCCCCTCTAACCTCACACATTAGGGGGCATCTGTTATAGGTCAAAATGACACATCTCTGCCTGTGACCACTTTCCCACGATTTCGTCGCATATCGGCACTTCATGAAAGTCACTGAAAGTCACTGAAAAAACACCTATCTTGGAGGACCCATATCTTGAGTTCTGTAACTCCGTTTGACCTCATTTCTACACCGTTGGAAAGGTATTTTAGTTAGATAAAACTTTCCAGAAGACACCAAAGTCTGAAAATGCCTAGAAATACCTTAAAAATGCGTTTTTTGTGTATGCGCGACTCTCCTTATGTGCAACCCGCGCATCACTCGCGACTCTTGTGTTTTGCAAGTCGTGCATGCATATATTCGCGGGTTGCTCTTGTGTAAACTTGTGTATCAT
>LPNX010863958.1:487807-551717 GCA_001517045.1 Pseudotsuga menziesii | reverse complement strand
AGTTCTTTGGAGAAGAGAAGCAGCAGATCCAGATCAAGGTTTCGTGAGGTGCCAAACTTGAAGAGAAGGTATATTTGTACTTGTTTTCAAGATTAATAAGGATGTGATGTCCTTCTTCTTCCCAAATCATTGTTCAATGTGTGATTGAATCTCTGTTTATGATCATATGATGATGTTATTCAGATTATTATTTCAGATTTATTTGATTATCATTTCTTTATATGTGGTCATAATGGTTTGGGGAAGGTATAATTCGTTTTGCGGGTCTCTTGGAGCGAGAGGAGCAAGAAGAGGATTGAAGAGAAAGCTTGGACCAGCCTTCAGTTATTCAGGTGTGGACCTTTCTCATCTCTGGTCTTGCTTATATATGCTTGCTGAACATTGTGCATCTCTCTTTCAACCCCAGTACGTTGATGGCCTCTTAAACCCTAGCCATAGGATACTTTCCTTTACAACAATGGGTGGGAGCAAAGTCTTAAGGAACCAATCCAAGAAGATCTTGTCGTCAAGTTGGATTTTGCACAAGCTACGATGCCATCACCACTCATGGATATGATCAGTGATGTGAGTGGTGGTGTTGTGGCGACAGGATAATAGGATCTCCACTCCCTTGCCATATCTGACAGGGAGTTGGAAATACTGTAGGAACATGAAGGCTAGGGAGTTCAAGTCGGGGTACTTGGCTTGTGGTAGCTCAATGTACCATTTGGTTGTGGCACCTGTAAGTGTGCGTTGGAACAACCTCAGCCTGATGGAGTCTTCTACGATGCTATTGGATGAGAACCATAGATGGAATATCATTATATGATTTTGGGGACATTCCCCGGATTTGCCTTCAAACTTTGGGATGTCTGATGGCAGCTTAGTTGGCATGGGTGGCTAGAAATTTTGGTGGCAGATGGGGTCATTCATTAATCTATCCAAGTCAGGAAAGTTCAAATGAGCCATGACGGGCAGATTTGACCCCAAGTTGATGTGCAATGGGGCTGCGATGGGGGTGGGGTTTGCAGATGCATAATGCATCTGCATGGTTGGGGTGCTTGTGGAGGAACCATGGCAGATGGGCCAATGCCCCCAAGTGTTGTGGGTGGGATTGTATGGGTAGCAGGGGAATTGCCCCCATGTATGATAGTAGGGGCAATGTGGGTGGACGGTGCACTGCCCCCCTGTGTGGCAGGAGGGACAATGTGTGTGGAGGGTCTACTGCCCCCATGTGCTACCACTAGGCCAACTTGGTTGGTCACTATGGATGGTGGCAATCGGCTAATGATAGTATGCATGATTGTGCTTGGACCACTAGCCACGTTGTGGGTGACAGGTTGTGATGTGGACATGGGTCCACTTACTAAGGTTAGACTGGAAAATGGATCCGGGTTGGCAGTAGCGATGGGGCTAGATGGTGCGGTGTGGAGGTCTGGTTCAGACTGATATGGGTTTGAATCAGAATCAGAGGCTATGTGGCCCTCTGATGGTGTGGGAGATCGCTAAGAACGGCTATGACAGTGCCGACTGAGTGTTCCAAATGGTGGTGGTTCGCCTCTTAGGCGTGAGGAAGATCATGGAGGAGCAATTGTGTTCACTTGTGTGTATGAAACTGGTGGGTATGAAATTTGGACCCTGGTTTCAATGGCTTCCTATTGGCTGAATATGGTCTCTCGTCCACCAAGACCGCCAGAAGACAGCGCTTGGATTGTTCCTCATGGGTGGTTCTACTCAATTGGAAGGGGTCGTTGCCCATTTCGCTTGGCAATTCCTCTCAGTGGCCAGATACTTTGGGGTTCCTATGGTACTCCTCACAATGATTTTCTGGGCAGAGCCCAAGTACTTCCCACAATTGAAGTAGTCAGGGACTTATTTCCTCAAAGACTGCAGAATTGATTGAACTTAGTGTAAATTTGGTAAATTTTAAGGCTTACTCACCGTCATGAACTGAGTTGGGTTAATTATTTGGTATGGTGTGTTGGTTTGCTTGTTTGTTCTGGTATTTGGTTTGCAATATGGTTTATGAATTCATGGTAGAGTCCATATCTTGGTTTTGTATGCAAACATAAACAGAAATTTGTAAGCAAATATGGTGATTAACCCTGAATTGTTGGCCTAACTAAATGTATACCTCTCAGTGGTATTCTTCTTCAACCAAGAGAAGGTGTTGGGCTCTCAACACAATGGGAATAAGCCCATCCATAGATCCTTAGGTCACCCCCCAAGTGCTAGGTTGGTCAAGCAGGGAGGACACTTAGCGCCGTGAGAAGCCCTCCTTCTCTACCCCTCGTACCTTCCAGGTCACCTGGTTTTAGTGGTTTCGGAAAAATGCCATGGAGTGCCTAGATCTATACAAGATTACCCTTCGTTGTATCCCATAATACCCCAGAGGGTGATGACTGGGTAGAGGAGGAAGGGGGCAGCAAGATGGTTAATTTTAGGTTACTTTTAGTTAGGCTAGTTCATTTTATTAAACTTTCATGATTGATTTAGCATATACACTTTGTTCATGGATTTATTTGCAGAAAATGAAAATTGGAATTAAAAGAGACCTGCAATGGTGGACAGAGGCCGCTTGGCCACACTAACAATCCAATAAAACTGAAAATTACTGCTAATTAAATTGAAAAACAACTTCTATGTGACAGGCCGCACATTTCTGACCAAATCCCGCGAGGGGGCCACGATATTTTTCCAGAAATGAGCGAAGGGGTCGCACAAAATGCAAAAACAGCCGCAACTTGAGCTCCTGGGTTGAATTCGTGCATGTCTGAGGATTAAGTGCACCCTAGGCGCACCTGTTTGGGGATTAAGTGTGCCGTGTCTCACCTTTTCCCCCGATAAGAGAGACCTAATCCAGAAAGGGGTGTTTTTGGTGATGCAGGGTCAGATCTGGCTTACAGTAACTAGTACTGGGTCAGTCTAACTCGGATCGACCTAGCAGAGGCTTCGGCACTAAGAAAAAACAGGAAATAAAGCAGATTTAAACAGATCTAATGGAATTTTTTTTGAAAACTAGGGTAAAAACTGGAAAACTTAAAAACTTGAAATTTTTTGCCCAGGGATCCTGTGGGATCGACCCAAGGGAGTCGCCAAAGCTGTAGTGAGAATTGCTCCTCACTACAGGGGTAAGAATGGCTCCCTTGTGCCTATATGGCATAAGGGTAGGTTCCTACCCTCAGAAAACAGTAAAAACAAAATGATAAATGGTACAAACAGAGCTGCGAATTGAAACTAAGCTAATCTAAGAAAGACTAAGTAAATGGCAACTACTGTAAACTAAATCTAAGAGCTAATAACAGAAATAAAGATGGAGATGTAGCCCTTGTGAACCCCTCTGCACACAGTGGGTTAGGGTTCCACCTCCAAATTCTGCAAAATAAACCTAAGCTACTAAACCTGCAAACAATGGCAATGAAAAACTTGCAAATAGAGATGAGGGTTAGAAAGTAAAAACAATAAAACAAAACATAAAAGGAGATTATACCTCACTTAGGTAGAAATGGGCCACCATGCCATAGCTCATGGGAGCACCTCTCTCTTGGTTGGGAAGCAATGGCTTGATGAGATGGAGATGGAGGGGAGGGAGAGTGGGTGGTTTGATAGCAAGAGGTCTCAAAGCATCCATAGGTAGCATAACAATAGGCAAGTGAGGAGTGTTTTGAGAGTGACCCCCCACCCTCCTTATATATTTTTTCCAAGGGGTTTTGGGGTTTTAAGCCCTTGGTAAAGGCTTTAGCCCCTTTTTTGGGCCTTTAGCCCCTTCTGACCTAACTTTAGCCCCTTTCAGGGTTTTAGCCCCTTTTTTAGGGCTTTAGCTCCTGGGGGTCTATTTTGGGCTCTTTTTGGGGGTTTTTAGCCCTTTTCTTCATCCTTGGGCTCTTTTGGAGGTGTGGGGGTCAAATGGAAGGTCTTATGGAGTGAAATGAGTGTTGTGAGATGGTGTCCTTGGGTGGTGTAGGCCATAGAGAGAGATGTGGGGGATTTTTGGGTTAACAAGCCCAACCAAGCCCTAAGCGAGGTCTTAGAGGCCCTTAACAAGGTAGCCTCTTAGCTTTATCCCTCTGTTGTCCCTAAATCAAGCTTGTAAAAGAAACACTAAATAATTGTTAGTAGATTGATTTAATCTACAAATTAATGCTTCATGGGATGTCATTGCTATTGGTTATGAATGATAGAGTTGATTGATGCCAATACTATTTCTAAATGCCCGGAAAAGTGTTGCAAATATTGTTACTGTTGCTAGTTTATTCACTTTCACAAACCTACCACACAAAGCACAAAAAAGACAACGAAAGAATTAATAAATGTAGATCATATTTGTGAAAAAAAATACCAAATGATTGTTTGATAAAATTCCACTATATTAGGCTTATGATGTTGTTGTTCAGAGGTTAAAGTAAATGATACAGGAATATCATTAATTAGGACATATATTTATTGTTGTACCAGTGATATCTTTTCTTGAGAATTACATGTGATTGCAATAGTAATAACAACCATTTAAGTGATGATAATGTTGGTAATAAATCTATAATGAATACTATTATAATGCATTGTCGTAAACTCATCTCAATTACTTACAGGAATACTTTGATATTGCTTGTTACTCGATTCCATACTAAAATATATTGATAAGAACATTTAATCATAGGCATTCTCATAATCCCTCATGCAATACTTGTTGCAAACTATTGTGTGATCATAATTATACTTTGGGATTTCTTCAACATTCTCTATTTGGCTCCATAAGGCATTGATATGTGCATGAGGTTGTGGAAGGTATCTTTTCTAATTATTAATGGGTTCTCAGATAAGATCTCTCCCCTTAGAGGCTATGGCATTCAAAAGTAGTTTGGAGAAGTGCCTAAGGTGACAGTGGTCACTTTCTCTTACATTTGCTTATCAGTGACTAGCCCTGGTAGCTCACCCAGTAACACTACCAAGTAGCAACAACTTGTAGGAAGCCTTATCTACCTTATCACTACCAATACAAATATTTCTTATGTTGTTGGCATTCTTTCCAAATACATGCACAAACCTTGTGAATGGAATTGGTCTGCTACAAAAAGAGTTCTAAGGTACTCGAAGGGGACTCAATACTTTGGACTCAAGTACACTAAGGTATAAGACTTCAAACTTATTGGATACTCTGATTTAGACTTTGATGGTGACAAAGAGACATGATTGTCCACTTTTGGATACAAAATTTTTCTTGGATCAGCAGTTATTTCTTGGAGATCACGCGCAAACAGTCAGTTCCAGCAGATTCGAAAACAGAAGCAGAATACATGGCAGTTGCAGAAGGAACAAATGATATTGTGTGGCTCAGGAAGATACGTGAATATTTGCAGGAGAAACAAGAAAATTCCACTCCCTTATTGATCGAAAACACTTCTGCAATCTATTTCTCCAAGAACCCCAGATTCCATGATCGAACCAAGCACATCAACACAAAGTGCCATTTGATTCAACATCATGTAGAGGCCAAGATAGTTCTTTTATGACATTGTTCCATAAATGATAAAATTGTCGACATCTTCACCAAAGCACTTGGACGAGAAAAGTTTGAAATATTTAGAACCATTCTCAGACTCACAAACACCCCTTCGGATCAAGAGGGGGGATGTTGGAAACCTAATCCTCGGATTATGGTTCCATAGACTATGTAAATATTATAAATAATTTATTAATGTGAATAGTCACATACAAAGATGAAATGGTTGGTTGGAAGAAGAAAGATCTACCACCATATGCCATGTATCAATAAAGGCTTTTGCCATGAAATAAATTGAATTGAGAGTTATTAATTTCAACATCAAGAAGTAAATCCAATTCTTGCTGTAGTAGTCATCAATAAAGGAACCATAATAAACATACCTGCTTAGGAAGTAGTTGAAATCAGACCACATACATCTGAGTGAAAAATATCCAAGTTCTTCTTTGCTTTACTGTTGCTACTTGGAAATGGGTTCTTGGTATTCTCTCCTTGAGCACACCCTTTACACACTCCTTCATGAGCACACTCCTTACTACCTTGCTCACAATTGGCAATTATTTGTAGTTCACATGAGCAAGTCTTCTATGCCATAGTTCACATGGTCTAATGGTACTCGTTCTTAGGGTTCTATCTAATTTTCCCTTTAATTTGTAAATTATTTCTTCAATTCCAATCACAACTGCATCATCTATTGTCTTTCATTTTAGCCACATGAGGACTTATCCATCTGCAAAAGCAACTTTGAAACCTTTCTTATCTAAATTTGAGATAGAAAGGATATTCTTTTTTCAAACTTGGGACATATAAGACTTTCGTCATCTTCATGGACTTCCTTGAGTCCAACTTGTAAGAAGCTTCCCCCATTCCTTTGATGGGATACCGATCATCATCTCCAAGCATCACCTTGTGGGGTCAATCTTTTTGGATAAGGCATGAGAGGGATTCTTTGTAACCTGTCATATGCTTGGAGGCACCACTATCTATGAGCCAAGTGTCACTTCCATGTGAGACTGAACCAGTAATAGATGATATTAAGACATATTCTTCATTGGAGTCTTCATCTTCATTGATGTTCTCTTCAACCGGGCCATCGTCTTCGACTGCATGGGCATGGAACTTCTTGTTTCTCTTCTTAAATTGTTCTTCTTTGAGGGGACAATTTCTTTAGATGTGACCCATATTGTGGCAATTTAAACATTCAAAGGATGAAAAATATTTCTTGGGTCTTATGCTCCTTTGAAACCTTTGATTCTTTCTAGGAGGTTGATCATGATATTTTCTCTTGTTCGTTCCTTTCTTTGCATGGGATGCCAAAGCTTAATCTTCATATTCATTTAACTTTTCTTCTCTGTTTGTTATCCTTCCTTCTTGTTGAACACATTCTTCCCATAATTTACTAAACGTGGTCATCTTTTTCCTAGCACATACTCCCCTATTGAAAGATTCTCAATCCCTTGGGAGGCCATTCAAGGTGGTCATTACAACCTTCGCTTCTTCTACCATGTCACCAATAGATTCCAATTGTTGTTTGATATTACATACTCTTGTGAAGTATGATTGCACAGTTTCTGCATTTTGAATCTTCACACCCTTGAGTTGATTTCTCAAGGTCATTCTTTTGTTGATGTTCTTTCCTTCAAATAGACTAGTCAGTGCATCGAACATTTCTTTTGGAGTATTATTTGAAGATACTTGAGGGATCGAGTGATCCTTCATGGAATAATCTATGATCCTCTTAGCCTTGACCATATCCTTATTGTGTTTTTCTTTTGCTTAATCTCCTTCTGGTTATGTGACTTCATCTTTGACATAGCCTTATAGGTCATGTTCTTCAAGGATAAGCATGACTCTATACTTCCATGCTCTAGAATTCTAAGCTCCTTCAACCTTTTCATCAATCTTGGTGTTATTTGTCATCTTTAATGAATGAGAAACTCAAATGGAAATATAGAGAGTATAACCTACCAATTGAAGACTGCTTCTGGGTTCTACTTTTGGCTAACCTAGGGTTTGGCAAAGAAACCCTAATTTTCCAATTATGGTCACTTGCAAATCTGATTGAGGGAAAGTATGTGCCTCCTCAAGGAGAGTTGGTCAATGTCTTCATTTTTCTAAATCTATGGATAAAACCTTGAAATATCTAATGCCCTAGTTTCTCCCGACATAAGTGGTAGGTCAAAAATGCAAATCCACATAATTGAAAACTGCTTCGACTAAAATATGTGCCCTCCTAGGGTGAGTTGATTTCCCCTCCATTTTCAATTAGTCTATGGAGATATTTGCACGAATAAGAAAGCCCTACTTTGTTGTATTGCTGGAAACGTTGTTGCACGATGACTTCTTTCATATTGCCTCTAATAACATGTTATATTTTTAAAAGTTTTATGCCAAAAACAAGAGGATCACTGAAAGAATGACAAGCACAATAGCACAAAGAGTACACAAATATTTTTCCTGGGAAACCATCGTGGGGGAGAAAACCCAGCAAAAATTCCTCGATATAGAATTTTTCACATGCCCCAATTTTGCAAAATAGTATTATCTTATTTGATTTTGTTCCAAGACATTATGTTAAATTTTATACTAAAGTTGTAATTGATGACTCAGCAGAGTCAAGGATGTTGAATGTAATTATGAATATTTTAATTATAAATAAATAAAAAGTGGAGACAATAGCTTGGGAGAGTTGTTAAAAGAGTGTTTACTGGTCAAGTTGGTGGAGGAGACTAGGTGGAGAGAAAATAGACAAGTGGAAGCATCCTCAAACACTTCCAATGTTTCAGGTGGAAACCTCCCTACATTTGGGGTCATGATCCCCCAAGAAAGTGGGATCAGATCAGGTGGCCCAATTAATGACAACTAACCCAAAAAGACCTAGGCAATATTAATAAAAATGCCCATTGAAGAGAGTTGAGGCTGCTCATTCCAAGAAGAGAATCATTCAGGTGAATGTACTTCAAGGATTTCATTGGGAAGGGAATTTCTGGAAGGTGTTTGAGGGGTAAACTGCAGAGAATGATCTAGTACAGCTATTCAACTGAAGGATCTTGCTGCTAAGTGCAGAGTTAGTACTGAGTCATTGGACTAGTATTTTGTTGCTTGCTCCACCCAGTCCCAGCCAAGGAGACCAGGTACAGGCTCGGGGGTCTTGAGAAGATGTTGTTTGAGCTCTCTCCAGGAGTTGGTAGGGAGGAACGGCCTCCCAACGCTGTCATCATCCAACTTTAAACAGGTTATACAGTCTTTTATTGTTGTGTTAAAAGTTTATTTCTGAGAATGAATGATTTACATGTTATGTAGTGAACTGTTAGAATTTATAATCTTTTAGTCATTGAATGTTGAATCTATTTTTTATTTTGAATGAGATAATCCTACCTGTGTTTTTCCTCGTCTAGATAAACTAGACCGTACTCTAGCACAAGTAGTGTGTTTAAAATAGATGAAGATATGATAAAAATCTAGATTGATTAGAGTTGTTTTGTATTTCAGAACAATGGAGTAATTTATTTCTGTATATAGATGTTTTTCAGGAAAGGATACTAATCTGTCTAATTAAGTTATGGTTTAAAAACCAGACTATTGTATTAAGAATGCTAGCAAAGACGTATACATAATACTTTTTAAATAGCAAGTTTATTTCTTTTAATTTGTTGACTACTATAGATAGGTTATTTATCTTATTCAAAATTGTATTTTCTGCAAAATGAAACTACTAACCTGTCACATAGGTAAAAGATTTAACTTAAATAAACACTCATTTATTTCTATGAAGAAAGAACCAAGTTATTTTACAGAGTTATTTTATTGTTCATATTGTTTAACTATTTTTACAAATGTTCACATTTCAAGTAGGGTAATTCTAGTATAGTTATTTTTACAAATAAATTAACTACAGCAATTATAATAGTGTAACAATGAAATAATAACAAAATCCTATCTATGTACTTATAAAATAGACTGAGTGCAAGGGTAAATAATATTTAATAAATATTATTTATATGTGAACAAATTTATTTAAATAAACTAAACAAAAATTAATTATAAAAGAAAATGCAGGGTTGAAACCCTTATAGTATTAACATTATAATTTATAGTATTAATATTGTAAATCATAGTAATAACATTTTAATAATCAATCAGATAAGCAATAATCCAAGGATTTGGATTTATTTAGTATTCTGATTATAAAACTATATGTTATTACAGTCCTAAAGGGACAGAGAAATATAATCATGAAAGTATAAACAACTATATACCTGCAGCAAACAAATAATTTAACTTTTATTAATGAAATAAACCTACATAATAATTGAAAGAATTTATTTGATACACAAGTCACTAACAGGATTCAACCTTGCTCGAATATCCGAGCTTATAAACAAAGTACTATAATAGAAAGAATTAACAGAATAGAATTTAATAATACAAGTTAATGCAAGATAATATAACAAGTAAAGATTTCTTTACACAGTCAAAATAGTGTGAAAACCCTAGTATTTAAAATTACAGTAAGAGCATCAAAATAACCGAGTCCGAGCTCAAGAGAGATAAATCTCTTTACTTCAAGTTTAAATAGAGAATGGCTTGACATGCCGTAAATATTTTTTTACATAACTGTACACAAAACTAGTAAAAACCAAATTTACAAGTCACAACATAAGCCAAAAAACCCTGCTAACAGCAAGGGTTTAGTAAAAACTAATCAAACAAATTGAGAACAGTAAACCACGAAGGGTCACTTGCAGGCCACAACCAACCGAAACTATTCCATAAAGAACTACACAAGTATGGACTACCATGGGTTGACCAGGGCTTACCCGTAAGCAAGAAGCCGACCCTACACTTTTGTACCAGCTGCGAAGAGAGCTGTAATTTGTCACCTGCAAGGATACGAACCACAGCATTAAAATTTATGCATTATATCATAACTAAGATAAGAATAAGTTGCAAAACTGTTAAAAAGAATTTTCCCATACCTGGAAACAAAGGTAATGTAGCCACCAACGAACAAGAATTCCGCCACCAGCAAGATGAAAAGCAAACCCTTCATCTCTTTTGTGACAGAGACGGTCCCAATGTGTGCCCAAACCACTGCTAGCAGCAGCCAGAAGAACGGAGAAATGGCTAAGAAAGAAGCAGACAATGAAGCTCAAACTGTCACCACATTTCAAACCATGAGAATCCACACTCCCAAAAACCCTATGATAGAGAGAGCCATAACAGAAGCAACAAATCCATTAAACTATCCCAACAAGCAAGCCATGGAGGAGCGAACCCAAGAAAACTACACATATTCCAAGTTGTAAGAAAAATGTCATGGCTCTCCTCAAACTTTTGCAGGATAAAATCATGATGTAGACAAGGGGCGAGGATGAAGAAGGTAGACTGAATAACGTAACCAGGACGTGGAGCTCGTTACCATCACAGTAGGGTAAGCATGGCGGCCATGGACTAGTAGCAGAGCAGCCCATTTAAGGCCCAAAAACGATGGAGAAGAATGAAAATGAATAGGGTTCATAAAACCTTATACTCCCAACACTTGGCCAAGAAGGAACCATGTGGTCTAACAAATATTTCAACCATGCAGTGGGTCGACTCTATAGTCCTTGCATGCAAACAATTTCCAATTATTCAAAACATAGTTTTATGCATAATCATATAATATGGTAATCATACAAGGTTCTACGTGTTATGGAGGTCAATCTATGGATGCATGGCATGAACTATGAAAACTCAAATCATTTCCAAGCTTATTATAGTCATCGCATAGTTTAGGACGAGGCGATTTCAAAGCCTTTTATTTACACAACCTTATACATGATCCAATCATTGGAGTGGTCTAACGCCACATCCTTTAACCATTGCAAGTTACATTGTAAACTTTTATTTGATATGTTTTTCATATTAAGCCTTTCGTTGACCGAGATAGCGATGCAACCCTATAACCTTTATTCTTACCTAAAGTATTTTATGCTTGGAACTTTAGTTTATGAACTTTATAACTATATATTTATTTACATTAAGCTTTTTGTTAATCACGAAATCGATGCAATATCATAATCGATATTCTTGTCCAAAGTATAATTATGCATAAAAGATTTAGTTCTTCACTAATGGAAAATCCATTTAGTCATAGCATAAATAGAATAGATATAAACGTCGATAAGCCTTGTGCTATCTTAATTGAGTTTATGATGAAAATCTTATGATACTTGGGAAATGCTAATAAAAAGGCTATTACATCACCTAGCCAAATTATGATAATAAAGTATTTTTAACAGACTTTACATAGCTAATCATATTGTAACCAACATTTATGTTGTGAATTGATAATTTTATAGAACATAGTTTTAATTAGGATCATGATCTTAATAAACCTTATCTGTTCCAAACCTGGTAAACATGGAAGTTTTATAAACAAGATAATTCATGTGTGTATTGGGGTATATCATAGAAAAATATCGTTTTCAGTGGGTGGAAAATACCCAGAGGATGGCTATGAATCTTATACATAACTCAGATCAACAAAGTTTATTGGCATTTGGTTATTTACTCAACCATGACAAGTACTGTTAGATACACCATGTTTTTGCTTAGTAACGTAATTTCAGAACTGTCTAGTACTTGCATGTGGTAATAAATAAATCTCTCTTGAAGAATTGACCTAAGTTAAGTATTGTGAACAGAAGCTTAATTCAAGAGATGTATTGTAAAATAAATAAATAAAATAAGAAACTGGAGTGGAACAATCCCACTAGACTCTAAGTCCTTAAGACTTTGTAATTCACTATAATGTTTAGAACCTTATAGGCAGCAAATCTTCATTACAAAAAATGAATAGCAAGCAGTTGGTTATGCTATTATTATGAGTTAATAATGTATATTACTGTAGAACGATCATTATAGCATTACAGGATAGGCANTATATCGTTGACAAAAATAATTGAAAGAAACAAACTACTTGTTTTACCTCATAGAAGTAGACTGATATGTAACAGTTTATTTACCGAGCTTTTTATTTTGCAAATAGAAATACAGTTGAATGCTTTATGGAATTAAAATATGTAACTCGATCATTCATACCTATAAACCTATAAGGACAAGTAATCTTTCTGCGTTAGCTTAAAAGCTAAGTAAGCCCCAGAATCCAAGATAGTTCCACCTACTTGTCGCAAATTAAAACTCATCAGCAAACTGAAAGAGGAATTATTGCACAAGTTAAACCTAACCTTGTATTAAAAAGTAGAATGCTAAGTTACTTAATTAAGATTATGTATTAACTAATATTGTAACCAATTCTTTTATAGATAACTGTTAGCTGTTAGCAGACCGCATTCTTGGCATTTTATGTATTTTCAAAATTTTAAATTTTTATGAAAATTTGGGGTTTTGACAGAATCCAACCAAGTACAGTGTAAAACCCCAAGATTAATACTTCATTGCTTCCTCTCTCTCAGATGGACTACTCCTTATCTCTCTAGCAAACTTGCTTGATTTTTGAGTGTGTCCAAATGAGGGAGGTGCCTCGTCTTTTTATAAACATTAAGTGAGAATCCTAATAACCCAACAGGGCCAACTTCTCCTCTCAACTAGAATTGACTTACCTTGGGAGACTCAAACCAACAAATATAAAATAATTTTGTGGGCACTATTGATCTAACTTACACAGAGGTTTTACCTCATGTTGTTTACATGACCAATTACATCAAGGACATCCTTGAATGGAGGAATAACATATTTGAAAGGAATAATAATAATAATACAATAAAGGTACAATAGAACATCTTCTGAATTTACATTTCTTTCAACAGTTACCCTGACATAGCCTTCCAGAATCTAGAGATACATGGGACCTCACTTGGAGATCGTCCATGAGGAGCAGGAGGCTTTGAAGGGTGTGGTTTCCTATATGTCATATGTTCACCCTTATGATAGTCACATTCATGCTGCTATCAGTCACATATATTAGAGATCCTTGAGGTTGTATGAGACGCATCATTGATTCCAATCCTCTCTCGGTCAGAGATCTTAGATATCCTTGAGTTTGTATGAGACACATCACTGATTCTGATCTTTTTAGTAAGCTGGTATGTTTTAACAGATGTTTTTTATCAATCCATTGATGAGTATGATGTGTGAGATCTGAGGATAAGTCTATGAAACTTCCAAACAACTTCATGAGTTTGAGCATGCAGCAACGAGAAACATTGAGAGGACTCTCTCACAAAGTAAGTGGACTATGAAGATTCATATGTACTCAATACACTTCGATGTATAGTGATGAGTTGAGATTACATCTGATGGATGTGTGAACCACCCTCCTTAATGTTTTGAATCTGTATGAATAATAGTAAAATGCTTTGGTTGTAGAGCTCAGATCGATCTTGGAGATCCATTTACTGATAGAAGTAGAGCACGAGGCTCTTCTTATCAGTTTGATCCGTATCACTAGTGGTTGAGGATCACTTGAGTTTTGATCTACGCAGCAGAGATAGTTGGTTTCTCCAAGCTAGACTTATGTGTACTTTGCAGACTCCCCAAGTATGGTATTTGAATATACCTAGTGAATTCACCAAGTAATGCAGATGTGATAATTCGTTGATCTTGGTATTGATTTGTTCTTCTTTGGAAGAAATCAGAGGGATTTAATCTCTAGTTATGAGATGGAAGATCATTTCCGTATGGATCACTTGTTAAGATTAGTGATGAGCACCACACTTAAAATCCATTCTCTGGGTGAGTGGAGGGACCTATTCTATTACCAAGTATTTGATCATCTTTGATTTGGTCCCAAGACTAAGGATAAAATTCATGCAGTATGAGGACTGAGGGCATTTGGTTAGTTTCCAATATATTGAAATATGTCAAATTTATCCTGGGGATGAAGAATCTGGTCAGGAACCAGGACGTTGATGCAAATCAAATTGAAGATTCCTAAACTGGGTCTAGGCAGATGATGTGTGACGTACTCCTCTCCTTGGTCATTTGAGATGGTTGATCTATGGGACCTCCTCAAGGGACTAGCCACCCCTTGTTGGAGTAACTAGTATATGACCATGGTGTTAGTGGGGAAAAAAATATGATCACATTGTCTAGAGATTATTACATCATCTAGTACCATTCTCTGCGAGAATGGATGTAGCATTGAGTTGAGGTTCCTAGAGGTTCCTGGTCTATTACCAGGACATTTATGACAAGTGAGATGCATCAATGTGTGTGTGGTGACTGGAGCTACTTCTTTAAGTTTTCTATGGTTAATACGTTTGGAGATTGCTTGACAGAGAATGCATCTCTCCCTGAGAGGGTTTGTTGATTTTTAGGCAGCATCAAGATCCATTATCTAGGAGAATTGACATCAGCCTAGGACTGAGACCCTAGTTAAGGACCAGATCATTGATGACATGATATCCCTCATGCAAATCAATTGAAACCCTTTCTTATGATCAAGACTCGAGAAGACAATTTGATCATTGAAAAGAGGACCAATACTTATTAGTTGAGTCAAAAGGACTTAATCCAGAAGGTCTTGAAAACCCTAAGGATTCTAGGGCACATTTGATGATGAAGACCAAGAAGGTTTAGAAGATAATTTGTCTAAGCCTTCATGAGAAATTATAAGAGGATATTGTAATGATCTAAGGTGCTTGTATATGATGATGTACTTGAGTTGGCACGTGTGGACCATTAAGACCAAGAGAAGGGACCTTGAACTTGCCTAGGTAATGACTTGCATGAATAGAATGGATTATAATCCCAAGTAAAATGTCAATAACCTCTCTAAAGGTTCCGAAATCCCACAAGAGATTAAAATTACTAACTTCAAGAATTGAAGTAATTTTTTATTGGGAAAAATTAAAATTACAAAACATATTTTTTAAAAGGATGGTTTCCTTAACTTAAGTATTTATCTCACAATGGAAAATTATAAATAGAGAGCACTCTTATTTGAACAACACACATGATCTCTATCTCTAATCCAAACGACAAATTCATGGGGAAATGTTGATATTGTTCTCTCTCTCTATTCATCATGGAAGTTTAACTTAGTCTTCAAAGGCAGCGGTAGGAGTTTGGGGTTCAATTTAGTCTTCAACATCCATTCAAAACCATACTAGGGTTTGTTACAACCTCATGGAACCCTACCAGGGTTTTTCTAGCCTCAGGACAACCTTGTTAGGGAAAACCTATGGCACCCTAACTCTACCAGTCTCCCTTGTAATGGAATACACCAATTGACTGTGGCATCCAACATCCCTAAGGGAATGATTCAGAGAACCAACGGGTATCGTTTTCCCTATTAGGGCCTATACTCAAGCACTGAGACCTTATCTCATGCTACCGAAGGTCAACTCGGTCATCCATCAGGAAATTGAGGATTTATCTCAGGCACCGAGGCTATTAATAATCTTCCACAAGCTTGATCTGGTCAACTAACAATCAATAGTTTCTTCCTTTGGTCAATGACAGCATTACCTTAGTCAATGGTATGCCTTAAACCATCAACAATGACATATTTAGTGAACAATAGCATTACCCCGTTAATAGTATGCCTTAAACAGCCAACAACAACATCTTTAGTCAATGGTAGCATCTAATTCAATCAATGGCATTCTCGTAGCAGTAAATAACATAGAAGAAATCATCGAGGGTTATATCAGCACTTAAACAAGGCTATTGGTGTTTCTCTTTAATCACTAGTGACGGGATCATGTTTTTGTAGGAAGCCTAACTTTATTAGTTGAATTTGGATAATGGGTTGTTAAGGAGTTTATCTTTGTTTATCTTGATTACTAGTGAAAATATCAAGATCTAATGGGGCTACTGTTGGATCAGATTCAGGCTGCCATTAGATAGTGAACTATTTAAAAAGTTAATGTACACCTCAAGTAGTTGTAGGTAGGTAAAGAAGAGAAGATATAGGGCTAGAAGGGATTACATCATTAGTCATGAAGAAGAAAGAGTAGCAACTCCTAAATCTGCAATCTCATTAAAATATAAGTACTTGGTCTCTCTGTTTGTTTACCCTCAACTGAGAAGGGTTCAATGTTCATGGTCATGATGTATATTTGTTTTTATATGAATCTATTATAAGAAAGTTTGTTGGGTTTTTTTCCCTATGAGGGAAAGAGGGTTATCCCATCGTAAACCATTGTGTCTATTGTGCATGTCAATTGTAATGCGATGTGTTTACTTTCTACTCTATTCAATTTACTGTTTAAATTTTTTATGTCATACTGCTCATCAATAATTTAATATGGTTGATACTTTTGTGTGTAATTATACAATAAATTTTTAAATCACTCATAATTACCAGTTTATGAAAGTAGCTAAAAATTCAACAAGGAGGACATACCCTATCCCAACCCCCCTAAAGATGAAACATTCAATGTGTGTAGCAAGGTTACCCGTACCCGGGGGTAGGGTACACATGCTTGTGTCGGATACATATATCTGGTACTTGGGTACAAGTAAGGTACGTATCCTGTCATACCCTTTTGTGCCTAGCACAGACTCCACTTTCCCGAGACACCATTAAAAAACAGTACTTGCATGCAACTCGATACGTCATACCCTATGTTTGGGTACTCTGGGGGTACGTCCAAGGGATCAAATCTACTAATGCAAGGGAGCAAAATCGTCAATTTACAATGTTAATGAAATAATTTACTAAAAAGAAGTAAAAAATTTAAACGTGGACCCTTACCTAAACGTTATCCTTCACGATTCATAAGTAAAAAACCCCCCTAACCATTTCATTCCTCACTCTTAGGCATGCCATTATGCAAATTTTGAATGTAGTATGACGATGGACTCATGAATTCATGGACATATAATATTATTAATCACATATCTTCCAGTATTCCACTTGATATCTATTATAAGTCTATGATTTATCAAATTTTATGTTTCAAATTTTCAATGTGAATGTTCATTGTTCAATGAATCACTGAATTTAGAATTATGTATCATGATTCATAATTTATGAAGAAATCTGAAATATGCATGTATGATGTGACTGTGCAATGTTTTATTTTTATAATATATATATATATATATATATATAGACACACACAATACCTCCAACGTACACAAGTACCCTACTTCAAAAAGTAGCATCCATGTCCTCATACCCACATTTCCTGACAACTTAACATTCAGTGCATTATATGATGATGTCCATGATTATAATGAGGATGAGCCCACAAGAACGAATATGGAAGAGATGGAGAAATAGTACCCATGCATGAAATAGTGAAGGAGGAAAAGAAAGGGACATGCGGGCCTCTAGTAGAGAAAATACAAGAAGATCCCCTACCTTACCCTAAATTACTCCCATTATGCAATCAATGGGGTACTCACAAGAGAAGGGGTTACTAAAGGAATTTCAAGGGATTATAAATCCCATAATAGTCGAACGGATGCTTAAGAGACTGGAGTTGGGGGATAAACTTGGCATGCCTTGAATGGAAAAGGGTGATCTACATTCTACTTTCACCCCACTAATCCATATTACTCATCAATTGGGGTCGAAAATAGAAGAAAGAACTACTTCAACACAAACCACAATAGAGATATTTTGAGAGCAATAAGATCTTCCCCTAGGATTTGAGTAAGGAAGCTTCATATTCATCGTAATTTATAGAGAAACGGTCCCCAAAAGAGGGAGAGTAGGTTATTGAAGAACAACCACAAGGAAAAGACTAAGTGGTTAAAGGACAATCTTAAAAGGAAGAAAGGAAGATTGAAGAATTCCCCCATGAAGAAGAAAATAGATTCCCCTCACCCTGATTACAATTTATACTCACTGACATAGGGCAAGCTAAAAAATGGAATGTATATGGTTGGCTTGTGCAAGAAGATCCTACATGGAATAAAATGAGGGTAGGGTCCCCAAGCCACAAATCAAGGGAATAAATCATGCATAAGATCACACTACTATCCAAGGGGATAAAAAATAATTCTCTAAACCAAATAAAGCTCAACAAGAGAGAGAGACTCTCCCCTTCACAAATCTCTTCCTCCCCCTTCTCTCAATTTAACTAACATATTTTATTCTGCATCTTTAGAAGGGTCTACTGCACCCAGCACCAACTCTTCTCAATAATTTTGGACATCAGCATGGATCAATGTTATCCAACCAAAGGATACATGTGATCCATTGGAAATGTTAAGAGAAGAACATAGAAGAAGAGATAAATCCCAATAGGACCTGATGACCATTAACATCATGGAAACTTAGGTATAGGCTAGAATCTTACCAAACTATGATCCTACCACAGGGAAATTCATCGTAACTACCTTGGAGTCATTGGCACAAAAAAATATAAGGAGATGCGACCTCGGGACTGGAAAATCATTGCAAATAATAGTGGGCACTGAGGGTATCCCACCCGAGGATGGAATCTTAATGGCTTAAGGGTCATCCATCATTGTTTATAGCAAATATATCAAGGTAGCCTCCTCTAGTAGTAACGACAAGAAACAACTAGATGTCATCACCACTAAAAACCAGTTCCTAAATCCCATAGTCAATTTTGTTGTAATTGTAATTTATGAAGATATTCTAATGTATATTACTATTGTATATTATTGTACCCCCATCGAAGATGTGTGTTCCTCCTTTGAGGATGTCATGGTCATTGAGGTAAACCCTTCATTTTAAGTCAGGGAAATAGTCCTCGGGTTAAATAAAGGAAAATTGATTTATGTGTATTCTTAGGTAGGTCATCCCCAAAGGTAACCTAGCCAACCTAGTAGATGAGTTAACAACTCAACGGAAGAATATAAATAGGGAGGCTCCCTCCTCATTTGTCACACGCTTCACTTGCTCTCTCATGTATGCTTTATGAGAGAGAGGAAGAGGAGGGAAAGAGATCTTCTGCAGACATATTATTCTTTGGTTATTCTATCTTGTCATCTTATCTTTGTGACAGAACTATTCTAAGGAAGTTTGCAGGGTTTTCTCCTTTATGGTTTCCCCGATGAAAATCTCTGTGACTTGTGTATCTTGTGTATCGTTGATGTATTGGTGTGCGTGTTATTATTTCAGATAAATGTCCTAAGTAAATTAACTTAGAAAAACTAACATGGTATCAGATCCACCCTGAACAAAGTCACTGTGAAGCTGAAATACAGCTACAATGGAAGCTACTGGAAATTATAGTTTCGTGCTTGAAAACCCTAGAACACTGAATCTAGTCATCTTGGAACTTATGCTATAACTATATATTGGAGAAGGACCAGGATCCTAAACTTTTACAAGCTAAAGATGAAATCATGGTGTACCGTATGTGAAATTTTCATCCTCTGGTTCGCTATACTTCAGGAGAAATGTTTTCTCCAAATCAGGGTTCCAGCCTCCTCCAGAATACAGTCATAAATAGGTGACCTAGGGAGAATTGCTATATCTAGGGCTAGGAAGTTCCAAATGAAATTTTTCAAGGTGTTGAAGGTAGGGAACAGGATTTAGTTTCATTGGTCCTCTTTTCAAAACTCGAGTGTGAAACAGTGACACATCGTAGTCTGTACAAGTTAGCTATGTTGAACAGTCATCAAAAAAATAACCTTGGGAAACTCTCCATAAGTCCCACTTCGAGAATCTAATTTTTCTCTAACCTGTGGGGTTGGAAATAAGATAGACCAGGCTACCTCAATGAAAAGTTTCAGATTGTGAGGAGTATAAAAATCAAAGATTCAGTAGAATCAATACCAGACAATTCTACATAAGAAATTAGAGAAACTAGGGCTTCCTATTCTGGGAGCTTCCCACCACTGTTTTCAGAAAAGGAGTACATTGGACAACTCGCATTGAAGAGGCACATATTTTTGTCCAATCAGAAGTTTGAAAAATTAGGTTTTCTTTAACAAACCCTAGATCAGCAAGCTCTGGAACCAGGTCGGACACCTCAAAATGGTAAGATCTAAATCCTTGCTATTTCCATTTGAGGTTCTCAATTAAAAATGACTAATCACACCCAGCTTGATGATAAGCTTGGTGAACCTGACAAATTCCGAGCATGGAAGTATAGGATCTCCCTGATCCTTGAACAAAATTACTTGGATATGAGTATATCAGTAAGGAAGTTCTAAGAGCCTGAGGGAAATGAGGCTAATTCTAGAGCTAAGAGAATCATTGTAGATTCTATTAAGGATCATCTCATCCCTCATGTGTCATCCTTGAAGACACCAAAGGAAGTATTCGATGTTGTGATGAAGCAGTCGAAGAAGAAGAACAGAATGGTTATAACCACCTTGAATGGCCTCCCAAGATCATGGGATTCATTCATTCAAGGAATGCGTGCCAGAAGGAAGTTGACTACCTTCAGCATACTCTGGGAAGAGTGCACACAAGAAGAAGCTCGACTCAAAAAAAGAGAATAAAATATGGGAGCAACTGAATATCAATCTCTCGCAAATCAAAGAATAAAAAGAATATTCTTCAAGCGATGAGGAATGTGTACTTTAATCCAGAAGGATTCAACTCATGCAGAACCTCTTATCCATCTCAACATTTGGATAAGAAATGATGCAGTTGTGAATGAAGAAGATGATGAAGCAGAAGACTCCAGGACATAAGGATCAAGAAGGAGTCTACCAACCAAACAAACAAAGATAAGTATTCAATTGTCATTTCATCATATTGTTTGGTTGTGCACTTGTTTATATTCAGTTGGTGTGTTATGCATGTTTGAGTGTTTGCATTTACACTACTGAATTACACATGGTGGGTAAGAAGTCAATGATGTTGTACAACATTCCATTACTACTTATCTATATTAAAACCTCTTTGTTGACATAACATTGGGGTAGAAGGCATCTAGAAGTTACTGTAGGTGTATAGGATATGGATGAATTTTGTAGCATTGGCTAAGATAGTTGCATGACTATGTGACATATATTTTTCACTATTAATATTTTTTGTAAATTATGAGATGTTTCTAATAATTCAAATGAACTTGACTTGTAAATCATTCTGAAGAACAAGTAACGCCAATTCAGAATAGGAACCTGAAGTTCCCCGTGTCAAAGACATTGTGGTGAAAGAAAGATCTTTAGAATAATATAAAGAGAATGGTAGATCCACCTTGAGAGATGAATACCATATTGGGCACGAGAAATCATCCAATATGAAGAATAGTATGGAAATACTTCCAAGGAAAGTAAGATGCCTCGGACACACTCCAGTTATGTGACATTGTTGAGCAACATCATTGATGCATACCCTTCTAGCTATGAAGAAGTATCCAAGAATAAAGGGAAGGATACAATGATCAAAGAGTACCAGTTGATCAATAGGAATGATGTCTAGGATGTGGTTCTGAGACCTGAAGGGAAGTTGGTAGTGTCTTCCATATGGATCTACAAGATCTAGGATGCAGCAGATGGAAGCATCGAGGGATACAGGGTAATATTTGTAGCATGAGGATTCTCACAGAAATAAGGCATATACTTCGAGGAGAAATTTGCACCAGTTGCAAGGTACACTTCCATTATATCCATACGTGAAGATATGAGATGGGAGATACACCAGTTTCATATCAAGACAACATTCTTGAATGGTGTAGTCGAGGATAAAGTGTACGTAGATAAGCCACTAGGATTCGAGACATAAGACAGAAATAATCATGTGTGTAAATTAAAGAAGGCCTTGTACAAGCTCAGAAGGAACCCATGGCATAGCACATACAGTTACATGAGGAGATTGCAAATCACCTAGAGTGATGAAGATATTAACATTTGCTACAAGGTTGAAGATGAAATCCTATAAAGGACAACAAGCTCACAAATGGGTGCAAAAGGAACTTTTCAACAAAGTTCAAGAATATGCAAGGAGGAGACTTGCCACTGAGTTCGAAATAAAATACCTAGGGATGATGCAATACTTCTTAGGAATGGAAGTGTGGCAGAATGCGGATGGGATTTTTCTTGGTGAAGGAAAGTATGTAGTGGAGATTCTGAAGAATTTTAGAATGTTGGACCACAAGGTGATAGCCACACCTATGGCATCGAACATGAAGCTACTGTGTGATGCTTCATTAGATCCGTTTGATGCCACGTTGTATCGTCAGATAGTTGGACCATTGATGTATCTGACGAATACAAGATAGACATATGATTTGTTGTGAACACCCTGATCCAGTTCCTGATGGATCCAATACATTTTCACCTAGTTTTTGCAAAGCATGTAGTGAGGTACCTGAAGGGTGCAGTTGAGTATGGGCTCAAGCATGATACGAATAAGAAGACTAACTTGCACAGTTATGTTGATTCATATTGGGTAGGAAACACCACTGAAAGGAGGAGAATGTTGGGTTCCTTCTTCAATTTGAGATCCATTATGATCTACTAGTTTGGCAGGATGCAGTCCTTCATGGTGCTGAGTATAGCTGAGGAAAAGTATGTTGCCACTTGCTCAGATAGCTGTGAGGTAGTATTTTTTTGAAGCTACTATCTGATTTGATTATTCTGACTTGCGTTTTTGTATGATGCATAGAGGAGCAGTGAAGCTCTAGTATGTGATCAAAATCGAGGCCCCTCGAAAGAGGGAGTGATAAACTCTAGCATAGTTGGAGATACAAATTATTTGAGTGTAAAATTCCTAGCGACGGTCGTCGGTTTCTCATATGTAATCAATCCTATAGGTTTTCCTCGAATGTAATAAGTCCTAGCAAAGCTAGTTGGTTATCCTTGGATGTAATCAGTCTTGATGTGATTCTATGCTAGAAATAGCTAGAGTGAAGTTCGAGTACTTCATCGAAATAATCGGTGTGATCCAAAATGAGACCACTCAAAAGAGAGAGTGATGAGTTCTAGCATAGCTGGCGAGACAAGTTTTATGAGCGTAAAATCCTGGCGAAGATCGTAGGTTGCTAAGATTTAATTCGTCATGTAGGTTTTCCTTGGATGTAATCAGTCCTAGCAAATCTCACAGGTTATCATTGGTAGTAATCAATCCTGATATATTTCTATGCTAGAAATAGCGAGAGACCAGAATACACAGATGCATGATATATCACATGGGAAATGAGACAAGTTGTCTGAGCGGGAAAAATATTGGTGAAGTAGTATGCTCGGACATAATCAATCATGTAGGTTGTCTGAGTGTAAATATGAGCCCTAGCGTGATACACAAGTTACTCAGGCGTAATCTGTCCCGAGACAGGTTATCTGAATGTAAATATGAGCCCTTGCATGGTACGCAGGTTATTCGGATGTAATACATCTTGTGGGTTGTCGGAGTGTAAAAAGAGACCTGGCATAGTACGTAGGTTACTCGAATGTAATACGCCCTGAAGGTTGTCTGAACATAAAATATCTTGGACGCAGATTGTTCAGATGTAATAATTCCTTGAGGTTGACCTAGAATGTAAAAGTCCTGATGTAGCAGGTTGTCTAGTCATAATGAGTCCTTACATATTTATGTGTGTGTGTTTGTGTGTATGTTCCCATGTTGAGATGATAAGATCATGAATCACATGAGGTGCACCTAGGCAGTTTTGATTTACTGGTAGAATGCAGGTTGACCATGGAGAGACGTAATGCACTGAGAGTGCTCCTAGAAGGTTCTCACATAACAGTAGATGTAGGATTATCTTGGTGTCATCCTGACATGTTCCTATGTTGATAGATCGAAGGTGGTTTTCATCTGGGTTGTGATCTGTGTGCTTTGTTTTGTTTTGTGCAGGACAAAAGATATGATCTGGATACGAAAAGATAAAGGTAGGAAATGCAGGTTATTGATGTGGAAATGTAAATAAAGTCTTGGAATGTACCTATGATAGGATGATGAGATGATGGTAGGAAACGCAAGTTATTGCAGTGGCAATGTAAATAATTTCATGGGTTGTACCTACACGATGATCTGATACGATGAGAAGATGGTAGGAGACATGGGTTATTGCAGTGACAATGTAAATAATGGTCATGTTCTATACCTATGTGATGGCTTTCTCATCAATATGATGAAGACCTAGATGAGGTCTAGGCCTACATCCAGCATGAAAAAGGGTTGGCTCTATAGAAAATTCCTATGAAGGATAGATGTGATAGATTAGACAAGATGAGGACAATCGCAACACTAACGATGAATACTTAGTGATGATGACCACATGTGTTGATGATTGTGGCAAGAGAATACCTTCCTAGTTAAGTGGGAGTGTTGTTGTAATTGTAACTTTTGAATATATTCTGATGTATATTTCTATTGTATATTGTTGTACCCCCATTGGAGATGTGTGTTCCTCCTTTGGGGATGTCATCTTTGTGTATGGTCACTAAGGTAAACCCTCTGTTGTAATTCAGGGCAATAGTCCCCATGTTAAATAAAGGAAAATGTATTTATGTGTATTCTTAGGTAGGTCGGCCCCACAGTTAACCTGGTTGACGTAGTGGTTGAGTGAACAACTCAACGAAAGAATAGAAATAGGATGTTGCCCTCCTCATTTGTCACACACTTCACTTGCTCTCTCATGTGCGCTTTAGGAGAGACAGGAAGAGGAGGGATAGAGAACTGTTGCAGACATATTGTTCTTAGTTTATTCTATCTTGTCACCTTATCTTTGTGACAGAACTATTCTAAGGGAGTTTGTGGGTTTTCTCCTTTATGGTTTCCCTGATGAAAATATATTTGTCTTGTGTGCCTTGTGTATCTTTGATGTAATTTTGTGCTTGTTATTCTTTCAGATAAATATCCTAAGGAAATTAACTTATAAAAACTAACAGTCAAAGCATTAGAGCTTGAGAAAGACAAGTTACAAGCTAGTTGGTATCAATGGGTAAGAGAAAACATGAAATGATAGAGTTTATCAACTTTCTCAATGAAAAGAATGATAGGATAAAGGCTCTGGAGAATGCTCAAATAGCTCAGGCCATCCTTGTCACTCAACAAATGCTTAACAAGCATCAAAGGCAAGGAGACAAAATAGACTATTTGAGAGGGAAGAACTCCTCCCTTTCAATGGATAAGTAAATACTAGAAGAAACGATCAAAGAGATCGAATCCAAAAAGAGAAAAATAGGAGACCTAGCCTTGAAATTGGATGAAGCCAATGCACAAATTATTTCTCAAAGACATCAGGTCATGGATGCACAAAAGGAAAGGACTTTGGAAACTTGAAGTAGCCAACCTTCATCCTCTGTAGAATAAATATTGCTACTAGAGCAAACAATTGATAAGTTAAATAGAGAGTCATCAGAATGGAGAACAAACAATGGGAATAGCACCATGCAAGTAGTAGCAGTCGAATAGATGTTTGAAAAATGGAAGGAGAAGCTCAAATATCAAGGCTAAAAATTGGACATTGTAGATGAAAAGGATCATCAAATCTTGAAGAAGAGATTGATACATGGAAAGTAAGACATGAAGAGGACTTAGCAGAGGCAAGAATGACCAAAACAATGACTAAGATAAAACGTTATGTGTGGAAAAATATTGTTAATGATATCCATATTTTTAGAAATCAACTCCAATTCCACTTAGGGTTTGACATTTTGTATAAAGAATTAATTAAGTACCTATGAAATCATGAAAGAGAAATATTCAAAAGGTACAAGTTAGTTGAAGTATTCAAGGAGGTGATAAATGAAATCTCTACTAAAAATGTATCACTACCAGGAGTCCTAAATAGGAATTTTAACATTCATGGACATTGAGGCTTGTATATACAAGTTCAACATATATCTTATTACTAAGGGAAGAGCTACAAAGTCAAAAATACTCATACAAACTTTTCTCACAGATATGAATAGCATGATCACTCATGGTATCCCTTGTCCATTAGACGACAGTCTAGGCTGCATTCCAAAGATGCATATAAAAATATATTTGAGTATGCTCTTCCCAGGTTGATAGCTATGCCCAACAAACAAACCATTCCCACGACCATTGAGATATACAATCAAATTATTATGTCCATATCCATATGCACATTGTTGAGAAGGATAATTCAGTGGGGCAAACAATGAAAGTAAATGAAATACTGAAAATAGCTAACTAACTAAATATAGCCTCTCTTCACTTGTAATGCAAGGGTGGGAAAGCCCAACCTCCTTTACATGAAATTGATGGAAACTTGTAACAAAAATGAAATTTGAAAGGAATGGAAGATGGGCCCAAGAGACTCTCTTGGCCCTTACAATAAGAAATAAAATTTTATTGTAAATTTTAGTTAGAGAGAAAGAAGAAAGAGGATATTTTGACCACTTCAGGCAATGGACTTTGAAGTGGTGGCTCATGGGAGTCCTTTACACAATATTTTTGCCCAAATTTTGGTAGAGTTTCTTCTTGTGCTGCAAAAAATAGCAAGCATAAAACAGTAAAAGATGCCCAAAGTCACTTTGGAACACCTTGCATTCAAATATGAAAATTTATACAAAGTTTTAAATAAAAATTATAAAGTAAATTGATTCAAATGATTTGTGAAAATGAATATTTAAACAATATCTAATGGTGCAAATAAAGATAAAATTAAATACAAAAATGTTACGAGAAAATGAGTGAGGAAAGAGTGTTCTTGGTTCTTTAACTTGAAGCAATAAGGCATCTAACCCTAGAATCACACTCTACAATCTTAGCAACCTGCAACTTTAAATATTTTTGCTACACAAACTAGAAAGAAGTGAATTTCAAAAGATGTATCAAAAAATCATATGATTCAAACAAGAAAGTGTGAACTTCTTCATAGCAAATCTGAAAACTCATGAAATCTAACAAAAAATGACTAGATCTCACTAAGGAAAAGAAATTTGTCTCTTTGTCCTCCAACCACTTGAGAAACTATGAATCTTAGAATCAAACCACTATGAGCACCAAGACACACCTACTTTCCTCCAAATTGTTTTATTGAAATGTCCAAATGGCTAAAAATTACAAAAGCTCACAAAAATGGGAGCACAAAGGGAGAAAGAGAGAGAAAGAGAATGAGAGCATGAGAGATTGTAACCCAAATGAGGAGGGTAAGCCTCCTTAAATAGGAAAAGAGTGAAGGGAGACCCCATTTTTATGTTTTTCACTTTTCATATGAGTTACGGAAGGGATCACGGAGAGGGGGGCACACTTCCTAGACAGGGGAACTTCAAAATTAAGAAACACTTGCATGGGAGCGGCCTTTTTGCCTCAAGTGTCACCTTAAGAACATAAATTTAATTTAGGAAACAATATTTCCACCCTCTAAGTTACCTTAGGCACTTTCCAAAAATTTGTCATTCTATTTAATGGCCAATTCTCTTGGTTTTTTTGTCTGACTTAGGAAAACATGCCCAAAACCTTAGCAAAACACGTCCAAATGAATTCAAACTTGGCCCAAGGGTATAGGGGGTATCATTGCATTTATTGTGAGTACTCATACCCCTATTTATAGGCATTAGGTGCCACTTATCCCTCTTTACATTACAACGTTTTTATGTTGAGGGACATTTTTTAATTACCAAAAATTAAAAAATCCAAGGCAAAACTTAATAAAATTCCGCAAGAATATGGATTATGTCTATAATGGTAATTTACAACATTCCTAGACTTTAATCACCCCATGTATTTGATCATTAGAATGTCTTTCACCACTTTGGAGGAAATTTTGAGTGAAAAACTCAAATAATCAAAATCACTAAAAAGGAATTTTAATTCTCCAAGGAAAAAAACACTCGATGAAAGGACTTACCTAATGACAAAGTCTTAGGAAACTAATTATTACAAAATTTGAACATCATGCTTTCATACCCTTACAAAATTCTCCCGCAGGGGTGCGAAAACTCCAAGGAAAGAAGATGAGAGGAGAAAAGGTAACAACTGCCTCGCTTGAAAAAATTTGTCAAGTACATCTTTCTCGTCTTCAAGGCACATGGTACATGGTTCTGCACATAGTTGTTTAGGTGTTCAACACATCCCATATAACAAGATAGACAAATCTTTTTGTATACTACAGGGTGATAGAACAGTGAATCAATATGGTTTAGCTCGCATCAACACCCTTGAAGATTATGTAACTAAGAGAAAACAAAATGAGGTGCCTATAGAGGATACCCCCCTAGATCAAAGACCCCCAAACCAAGCTAGGATCTCGAAACCTCCCAAGAAAAAGGGCCCTAAAATACCCAAAAGATGATAAATCATTATAACATGAGCCAAATATATTTCAAAAAAAACAAAGGGAGAAGAGATAAAGTACCAAGAATCTGTGGATAGGGACAACTAACAACTGTTGTACATGATCATTGGTGAGTTTTCTTTGTAACATGGAATAGTCAAATGAAGACACCTGGAATTTCTAGCACCATTACCTGAAAAAGTGACTCATCCTCGAAAGGAATGAGGACATAGAAGGGGCCAGAGAACTCTTAAAAATAATCATGCAATTTTGTATATTGTCAGGCTAACAAATTTTGGGCTAAGTTTTCAGGACTTGCAACATCAATATCACAATTTTTTGTCTCTTATTCCTTTTCTCCATTGTAAACATGACCCAAGGATCATTCACTAAGAAGATGAAAAATAGAATAATGGTTGAGAATAAAGAATCCCTCTAGGTGTTTTTTTATTGTATTAAAGAAATTCCATGAAAATGTTAAATAGAATCAAGACCGATGCATTTTTCCACTAAGTTGAAGCAACAACTTGTGTACATGTTATGATAGTTATTTTCTATAAAATCATTGTTGTCGTTATGTTTCATGAATCAAAGGAACTATGTCTATATTGACCTTTGATTTTTTGTCTATTACGCACGAGAGTTTCTACAGCATTCCAGGGAGGTTAATCCTAGAGCAAGGGGTCAATTTTTTTTATTGTGCAAGCCAAATGGATATCTGGATTGGGGGATGTTTACCCCCTTTGTTTCACTCTCAGAAGTACTTAGTGGATTTTCTTATTGGACCTCTGATGTGATGATATCTCCACCATGAAAGGATTTTAGTGCATGGGTTGGTGTTCCAGGGCTTCTGGAGGTTACCAACTGGGGCACATGACCATCCTAGTTTCATTTATGCAAAAGGTGATTATGTGTTGTAAAAGGTTGTTATCCCCTATTAACACATCTTGGACTTATTTTCTAGAGTTCCACAGGGACACATCCCATAGGTTCAGGGACACATTTCAGCGTTTCATGTGTCCCGGGGACAACGAAACTCGAGGAAAAAGTTTTGGAAAATATCGCTCTGCATGAAACTCGGTGAACGCATGGTGAAACCTTTCGCTCTGCAGTGAACCTTCTAGGCATCCCACAGGAATCTTTATAGCTGTGACGAACCTTCTAGGCATCCCGCATGAAAATTTGACGAACCTCCAAATCATGATGAATTGTGTAATGTGTTTGCATTATTAATTATCAGATTTTGATTTATTTTGCATGATTGCACAATGATGAATGTAGCATTTAGTAATTTACTAATTTGCATGGGATGAATTATTATTGTTAGGAATTATATTTTCATAATTTTTATATTTTTAGAATTTTTTATGACATCGTCATCCCCCCTCCCTGAATTTCCCTAGAATTTGGGGGTGGTCTCCACAAGTCCCGAATGTGCGTATCCCCGCACCCGTGTCCCAGAACCTTAAGGGAACGTTGTTATTTTTAGCATCCAGATACCCCTACTCTAGTGCTAGTAGCCTATAACACCATCCTTCGAGCAAATGATCCTACAAGTACAAAAGGAGGGTCATTGAGGGAAAAGCATCATTTTGGGTTAGATGGGGCATGGCATCCCCACTTGGCTCACTACTTCATCTACTGAAGCCTTTTCTCAGTTTATTTCAGCTTGTTTTTACTATTTTTGTCTATTTTGGGGTAAAATTCTCTAATTATGCAATATTTACCCTAAAAATATTATTATTGTATTTTAAGACTTGTAGGCTCAAAATTAAATATTTGAGGATGAAATAGTATAATCATAGTTACATATATCGTTTCGGAGACTATATCGCCAAGGGTCCGAAATGAAACTTATCGGAGCAACGACGAAAAAGTCGCCAAATGTCGTAAAGCGTAAGAAAATACAAAAATAAACATTTTTCTTCAATTTTTTTAACATCTAAGCAACAACAACATCAAATAAAAACATTTCCACATAAATATTAAAATACAAATCATATATACGATGTATAATATGTCAAATAGTGGATCATGATCAAATATTGACTATAAATTGAAAATACGGAAACGTGTTCTTGATGGAATGATAGAAAATCACATCAAATGATCAAAATAAATGTCTCTCAAGAGATGAACCAGCATGAATCATGAGGCATTTAGATAGTGTATAGATTCTAGACATAGGAAACCAACATATTATGATAGTACAATGATAAATAATAGGAATCAAGTCATCAACTCTCTGAGGATGACCCTCTAATCAATCTACCCCTTTTACAGGTAAAGGGAACCTCTCTTCCTCTAGAAGCAGTAGGTGGTCGTGGAGGTGGTCCAGATGAGCCTGGGGTGGAACTAGAAGCTCCAACTGCTTGAGTAGATAATTTGGATAAGGGGGAGGCCAATGTGATTTGTCTCCTCCTAGTCCCAACTGTATGACTCTGTGGATGTGATGGCATTGGAATTGGTTGGCACTACACCTAAATATAAACCTCCTCCTCAATGTCCTCATCCTCTCGAAGTGGAACATCAACATCCTCCTTTGCTCCCTCCTCCTTCGACAGATCTGCAACATCATCCTCCTCTTCCTCCAACCATTCAGGTGCCTTGTCCATCACAGGATCCTCCATCTCCACCTTTCTTTTGCTGGTAGTGTCAATGTCATCCAATGAAATAACATCTGAATTGGGTACTTTCTCAACTTGTTTCACCTATAACCTTAGATTGTAGTAGACTTAAACCATGGCATTAAGGCGCTAAGAAATTAACTTGCATTAGTATGAGATCCATAGTTAGGGGGTGATAAATGATGATAAATTCAAATTCAAAATTGTAATAAATTATATTTAAAATTAATAAAACAATAAAGATTATAAATTTAAATTTTCATTGTTTAACATTTCTAAATTCTAACCTTCTGCACTTCTTAAGGTGTATCTTCTCAAAGACACTCCAATAGTGTTCACACCCTGATGAGCTACAAGTTTGAGTTAGCACTATAATGGAAAGTTTTTACAACTCTGGGACTATGCGACCATAGTCAGTCCACCACACATTTACAAAGAAAAAAAGGAAGGAAATAAAAATTACAAATTACAATGTATTAAATTTCTACCAAGTGAAAAAAATAGAAAAGAAAGAGTAAATAATTAAGAATCTAAGAGATCAAAATTTGAAAGTTTTAAACAAATTGTACCTGGAATCCTTGTGGTTCTATCCTATACATTCATGTCATATCCAAAAGTGCCACCTAGCATCCTATATATCTCCATCTGTCTAGGAATCTCTGCATGCTCAGAGGAAGTTAACACCATCCTTTGAACACACTAGAGAAAGCCATCCAAGACCTCAGCATCAAACTAAAATCCACATGCATAATAGAAAGCATGGTTGAGGTAGATCCCTGCTCCATGACTTAGATGATGGAGAGTATTATTCCATCATTCATTAATCACACTCCATAGTTCTTCTCGTCTTGTGAGTCCCACCTCCCCCTTGTCTTCATAGTAGCGATGGATAGCTTCATTGTCCCTATCCATGGTCGTGTACAAGTAACCAATTGCAGCATTTTCACCATCAACCAAACGAAGAACCTTTACCAAAGTTTCACTGATGGCACATACCTCCTCCAATCCTTCCCAAAAAATTCAAATCAAATTGCACCATTCAAGCAATGGCTTGTCCATATTGTTTGGTGCTATAGACACAAGAATCCCACTCATCAGAAAGAAACACCTGCTGCAACTCCATCATAACTTTATGCATAGACTGAAGAGAGATGAAGGAAGTGGTGAATCTTGTGATTTCAGGCCGCATCAAATCCTTGTTCCCAGTGAAGCATCTCATGAGTGAAAGAACATATGTATGATTGTATATATATTTTGTCACACTCCGAGCTGAATCAATGACTTCCTTGATCCAAGAAATTTTTCCCATGTCCTCTAGCATCAAATCAATGCAATGGGTGGCACAAGGAGTCCAATACAAGCGTGGATACCTCTCCATAAGCATCCTCCCAGTAGCAACATAATTGGCAGCGATGTCTGTAATGACTTGGACAACATATTGTGGACCTATCTCTTGGATAAAATTATCCAACAAATCACATAATAAGTGTGCATCTTTAACATAGAGAGATGCATCAACAAATTTGATAAAAATTGTCCCCCTGGGACAATTAACCAAGAAATTGATAATGGATCTGCCCTTCCCATTGGTCCATCCATATGACATAACACTACAACCAATGGTCTCCCATGAGTGTCTGAGCTTATCTAATCTTTGGGTGCAAACAACCTTCTCCTCATCAAAGAGTCTCCCTCTCATATCATTATAGGAAGGCCCCATGTAATCTATACCAACAATACCAACATCTTGAAACATGGCATGATAGTAGGGGTTTTTTATGGCGATGTTGAAAGGCACATAAACCCATAGAAAACATTTTGTCACAATTCTATCGGCCTCTTCCTTCTCCCCTTTTTTTATTATGATTCAAACATAAGGTTTCCTCGACACCAAGTAAGGTGAGGTTGAAGAAGGCATAGTGGGATGTGGAGTTCGTGTAGATAAGAAGAAGGAATGCACGTCACTAACACCCACCCCCAAGGCACATATGGCTCCCATGGTTCGTGATTGTGTTCTAGATTCAAGTCCATTTCTGAATTCCTCCTTCTTGTCCCTCTTCCTAGCCATATCAAGAAGGGATTGGTTTCCAATGCGCATCACTTGTGGCGTAGCAGTGGTACTGTCACATACCCCAATTTTGTAAAATAATGTTAATTGTTTTAATTTGATTTCCTAAGACATTATGTTAAATTTAATGCTAAGTAGGAACTGATGACTCAGCAGAGTCAAAATATGTGGAATGTAATTCTGAATATTTTATTTTTAATACATAAAAAGTGGAGACAACAACTTGCGAGAGCTGTTATTAAGAGTGTTACTGGTCAAACTGGTGGAGGAACTAGATGGAGGGAAAAAGACAAGTGGTAGCATCCTCAAACACTTCCTATGTTGCAGGTGGCAACTTCCCTACATTTGGGGTCATGATCCCCCAAGAAAGTGGGATCAGAGCAGGTGGCTCAATAAATGACAACTAACCCAAAAAGACCTAGGCAATCTTTTAAAAGTACCCAATGTAGAGAGCTGAGGTTGCTTAGATATTTTCCAGGAGAAGAAGCATTCAGGAGGAATGCACTTCAAGGAATTCATTGGGGAAAAGGGAAAACATTAAGGAAGGTGTTTTGAGAGATAATCTACAGTAACTTGGTCTGATATAGCTGGCTAGCTGAGAGAATTTACTGATAAGTTCGGGATTGGTATTGAGTCTGAAGACTGGTACTTGATTATTGTTGCACCTAGTTTTAGCCAGGGAGACCAGAGCAAGCTCGGGGGTCATGAGGAGTCACTGTTTGAGCGCTCTCCAGGAGTTGGTAGGGAGGAACGGCCTCCCATTGCTGTTGTCGTCCAAGCTCAAAGAACAGGTTCTGTTATTTATTAAATTTTGTGTATTATCTATGTGTGATTGAATGATGCAATGTAGCTTATGATGTAAAGAATTAGATGGTTTAGTAATGAAGTTGTTCTTAGTTTGTTTAGTAATAGAATCATTTTGATGAAAAACAAAACCCCACCTATGTTTTTCCTCATCTGGAGTAATCCAGATCGTACTCCATCACAGGTGGTGAAATTATATAAATAAAGATAGTATGATGAAAATGTAGAATAAGATGTTAGTGGAATTATAGAATATTTCCTTTTATTTTGTTATCAGAAGAAATATATTTTGTACCAGGAGTAGTGTTAAACCTGGACTGAGACTGTCAGTTATTTAGAAACAGAGAAAGAAGTTATGTTATTTACTGATAGTAGTATGTGTGTGTAGATAAAACAGTTATGGATACAGTTTTTACCTTCAGTAATATTATTGCTTCTTTGAATTCAAGAAAAGAGTATAATAGTTAAACTAGAGTAGGGTTAATCTAAATAAAAATGCTTTATAACTTTACAGTTTACTTCCTTCTAGTTTAGGCTAATTAACTACGGCATGTATAATAATCAATTCAAAAGAAAGAATAGCTTGAATCTTGATTTACTGCTACAGATAATCTAGTTAGTATCAGAAAATACTTATGGATAGTAGTAAGTTACTCATTCATTTTGTTCTATCTAGCTATGTATAAACAAACAAAAAATCTACAACTACCAATCTATACTTTTCAAGATGTTAACAAATGCAGAACATAGTTAGTTCTTATTCTTTTATTTTATAAATATCAACATTGTAACATAAACAAGACAATATAGAATACAGAGAGTACTTCTATAAATTATTTAGTACAGCAAGTATAAGAACACATTAATAAAATACTATTTTATTCTATGATTATAAATAAACAAAGAACAAAGCTAATAAATATACAATTATAAGAACAGTGTTAATATGTAGATAAAGTAATGTTTTATTCCATTATAATAAACAGTAAACATAATTTAATTTCTGTACTCAAAAAGATGTATCTAACAGATATATAAATACTTCAGTAAATACATGGAGTTATTATATCTCCGAAGGTTAAAAATTATATAACAATCTTTTGTAAATTCTATTGTAATTAAATAAGTTAATTTAAAAACCATGTACAGTAACCCTAGTATTTTAAAAAAAATTAAATAACATTACAGGGTAAAAACTCAGTTGCTTTAACACGTAGGAAAGTAAACCATTAGAATAACAGTATGCTCAGTTTACTGAGATTAACCAAACAATATACAACTTAAGCAATAACCTAATAATTTACAGAAGTACATTATAAAGAAAACTGTAAACACTTTTTATACGGTCGAGTTAGGGTAATACCCTACGAATATCAAAATATACATCAGAGTTAACAAACTGAAGAGTATGTACTCACGGCCTTAACAAAATTCACAGAGCGAGGCTTTTGCAACCTTTACACTACTTATATATATACACACACACACAGTAATCAGAAATAAACCAAAGATTACAGTCTCAGCCAAAGCCGGAGGCCCCGTATCAAGTGAAGGGTTTAACTTCTTTAAACAAACAGTGAACGAGACAACCCTTTTGAACATAAAACCGAAAGGGTTGCAGGCCACAAAGACCACCCCACATCTGTCCCAAAGGGACCAAACAAGGAGGAATTTCCATGGTTAAACCAGGCTTACCCATGAACCAGCAACTGTTGCCTCAGCCTCGCACCAACCACGCAAAGGGGAGGGCCGACACCTGTAGCCAACGAAGGAACGATAGTGTTAAAACCATGTTACAAAATAAACATTTATATACTAAAAACAAGACTGCAAAGTGAGGGAAGAGTTACCAACATTCCTTACCTGGAATTTTATTGAAGCACAACCACCCACGAGCAGTAAGTAACCACCAGCGCGAGGAGGATGAAACCCTACATTTGCTACGAGACAGGAGGGATTTCTAACTCAGTAAATACCTACAACAATGGAGGATAGGAACAACAAGTTCAGCCGGTAAATATTCTTGGGTCGCAACCACTCTCAACACAAAACTGTAATTGCTACAAACCCTAAACACCAGCCATTATGGTTAAGCAAGAGATCGACTGTCATCACCGAGCTAAAGAAAGGAAGGACAATACAGACTGATGGACTCCAAACTGAGCGAGCTGCGATGGAGAAACCCTAGGGGAAATATCACTATCTTATACAAAGTAGACAAACAGTTTGTGACAATACCTCTCCATTAAACATTCAGGCTGAGCTTATAAGGAGGAACGGCAAGCAGGGAGACTGCCGACAACGAATGCAACGACTGTGCAGACAAGAGCATGGTAGTAGAGCGGCCAGAGGGCCTAAAGGTGAAGGAGAGAATGCCAAACTAGGGTTCTAGATTGCCCTTATAACCATACGACGGTTGGCCACGGTTAAGCCACGTCTCCACGCAAATGATTTGCATGCAGTGGGTATTTTTCCATAGTCTTGATGAGCAATCACAAGAGGTCGACTTTACCAATCATTTTTGTTGTTTTCAAAGGTTCTACTATGATCCTCAACCCGAATTCAACCTATCATATGGCGCATGATAACAAAAGAATCGTTAATATAATAAACTATGCTATAAATCTTACCAACGACATGAAGAATTAACGACCCATCAAAATACCTTATGGTATATTGTTACTCAAACAATCATAACCTTGATAATAGTAAAGCCTTGTTAAAAGGTATAAGAGGAATTAATAACGTTTTATTAATGAGAATATTGTTTCAACATTGGTGCATATAACCAATAAAATGGTAACATGGTAAGGTTAGAAACTTTGCACGTTATATAAGTGAAGGAGGCACTAGGAAACAAGATTAAAGAACTATAATCTAATGATTAACTATGAACATTCTTGGGTGAGATCTAACCTATGACCCTTGTTTATAACCAACATGACATGTAGTCCTTAAATCAACTATATCTCTATCTAAGGTTATAATAGTTGATGTTTATGAAAGAATTTATTAAGATTAATTTATAGTATATATCTCCATGCTAGTGTTAATATTTACCTTAAATTTTACTTAAGTGGTAATTTAGTAAGTCTTGCTATTAAGCATGATGAGTCTCGATTTTCTTAAGGAAACTGACTATGGGAATAATATAAAATTAATAACCTTAACTGGTTATTATTCTTCCAAGTAAATTATGGAAAGAAGTACTTAATCCATCATCACTGTTATAGCCAAAGTGACAGTAGTTTTTGAGGACATAAATTCCCTCAAGACATCAGGCTGGGAAGATGGATTAAGAGTATAAAAACTTAATAACTATTGTACATTACTTTTACATTGCAAGAGTAATCAACAAATTATTAGGAGATAAAGAGATTGTATTCACTTTGTCAAAAGATCCTTAACATAACAACTCTGTCATTCTTAAACTGCTTGTAAGGAAAAATTTAAGGCATTTTACACTTGATGACTTTGATAGACATCTAATAGTTCAGTAAATAAGAAGAACTATAATTCTACATCTACTAGGAAAAAGGCAGCTGTAACCATCACTAACAGAACTGAATCTTATTCCTTAGCATCTTAAAAAGGAAGACAGTTTAATGATTTACCTCGATAAGCTTTGGAAATTGATTAGCAATTATATTCTATACTGAGTTATTATTGTGCGACGAACTTATATCAAAATGATTTAGAATTAATGACAAGCAGCATCCAAACTTCTTACCTGTAAGTCTATAAGCACAGGAAAACTTTCTGCATTAGCTTGAAAGCTAAGTAAGCCCAGAATTTCATGACAGTTCCACCTTGTGGTCACAAAGAAAAACAAGTCAGTAAATTGAAAAAGAAATCGTTCTATAAGATGAACATAATCAAATAGATAATTCAGACAATGAATTCATTAACATTTAACTAATCAAATAATTAGTTGACTGTATTTATGAAATTTATCTGTATTTTGAAAATTTTAAATTTTTCGAAAATTTTGGGGTTTTGACATGTGGTATCAGAGCGAGGTTCAAACACTAGGCCTTGATGTAGCCCAACTAGTTTCCATAGAATAGTAAAGTAAAATAATATACGAAGATATATTATGTTTTATGTAAAGAACAGAAAATTTCTTTTTCTGAAGTTTAACAGGCAGGTATGGAAAAGCTGGGAGAGTATGCTCAGGAGGAGTCTCCAGACACAGAAACAAGACAATTGTCTAGAGAACCTATGTTAGAAGAGGTGACTGCCAACTCTTTAGAGCTGTTGCAGACTGTAAAAGATTTGAATACTGAAATGGAATCAGTCAAGAGGGAGAATGAGAGGATTTTGAAGGCTCAGGAAGAGTTGAACCAAATTTTAATAGAAAAGTTCCAAACTGAAGGGAGGAGCAGAAGATCAGAATCTGAGGATGTTAATCATCAAAGAAGATCTAAAAAGATGAAGCTGGCGAAAACTGAAAGTAGTTCATCATCTGAAGGGTTCGGTGAACGACAAAGTTACCATACTACTAGTGACAGTAGTGAGGCTGATTTGTATGACAGAAAGAAGAAATACAGACCATATGAGAAAATTTCAGGGGAGTTTAAAAAGATAAAGCCCCCAACTTTTAATGGAGAGACCAAAAAAGGGGAGGAAGCAGAGTCCTGGTTGTCCGGGATGAGGAAATATTTTCATATATATAATTACTCTAATTAGCTAAAGGCAAGGATGGAAATATATAACCTCTCCGGAAAAGCTGATATATGGTGGCAAGATCTGAAGAGAGTCAAAGGTATCAGAGAAAAAGAAGTTAATTGGAGTACCTTTAAAAGGTATTTCAAGAAGAAATTTTTGTCTGAGCAATATTATGAAGAAAGAGCTAAGGAGTTTTACGAATTGAAGTTAGGTTCAATGACTATGAAGGATTTGAACAGTAAATTCTTAAGCTTGCTTAGGTATGTACCTTACCTGGTAGACGAGAAACCTAAAGTGTAGCAATTTCTCAGCTGTCTACCATATCATATTAAGGACAGAATTGAGTATGATAACCCAAAGACTCTGGAGGAAGCCATGAGGAAGGCTAATTTCTGTTTTGAGCAGAACCGAAAGAATGAAGGCTTAGCCAACTGGAAGGCTAAGAAAAATAACAATCAGTCTGAGTTTAAGAAGAAGGAATTTGTACCCTAGAGAAATTTCAAGAATAATAAGACTAAAAATTATTCTAACAATAAGAATTTCCAGGGAATTAGGAATGGTACTTCCAATAATTCGAATAATTTTAAGGGCAAAGAAGCTGCAAATAACCATGGGAATTTTACAAAGAGTTTTGAACGTAAGGAGCCTGTTAAGTGTTGGGAATTTAATGGCCCGCACTATGCCTCGGTCTACCCAAACCGGAAAAAGTCAGTCAGCAATATTCATACTGTGCAGGAGGAGATGACCATTGGAGAACTGGCGAGGAGTATGCCCTGAATTAATGCAGCTTTGGAGAACTGCCAAGCTGACTATCAGACTTCCATGGTGGAAGTAGAAGGTATGATTAATCAAACCCCTATAACCATTTTAATTGATCCAGGAGCTAGTCTTAGTTACATTGCACCTCAGATAGTGGAGAAATGTAAGTTGTCTGTAGATAAGTTTGAGAATTCCTGGTTAGTTCAATTAGCCACTGGGGCAAAAATAAAAGTAACCTGTTTTGTGAAAGAATGTGCTTTACTTATGGATGAATTTAAAACTACAATTAAGCTTAATGTTTTGCCACTTGGCTCATATGATTTACTAATTGGCATGGATTGGTTAGAGCAGCATAAGGTAGTTTTAAATTGTTATGATAAAACTTTCACGTGTTTAAATAATAATGAACAACCAATAAAGGTTAAGGGTATTCCTAGAAAAACTATAACCAGATAGATTTCTGCTTTACAACTTAAAAGAGCTATTAGAAAAGGATGTAAAGCCTATGCAGTAACTATTACAGATGAGGAAGGTAAAACTGAAACAAAAAAGTTAAAAATAGAAGATATTCATGTTTTAAAAGAATACCCTGATGTATTCCCGGAAGAAATTCCAGGATTACCTCCAAGGAGGGAATTGGATTTCACCATTGAGCTGATACCGGGTGCGGTGCCTAGCTCAAAAGCTCCGTATCGAATGAATATTTTAGAACTTAATGAGCTAAAATCACAACTAAAAGAGTTAATAGATAAGAAGTACATTCGACCTAGTGTGTCTCCTTGGGGGGCACCAGTCATCTTTGTCAAAAAGAAAGACGGAACTATGCGATTAAGCATAGACTACCATCAGCTAAACAAGATGACTATTAAAAATAGATATCCGTTGCCCCGCATAGATGATCTGTTTGATCAACTACGTGGAGCCACGGTGTTCTCAAAGATAGACTTGAGGTCAGGATATCATCAAGTAAGAATTAAGGATGAAGATATCTTCAAGACATCCTTTAGAACAAGATATGGACACTATGAGTTTGTCGTAATGCCATTTGGGCTTACTAACGCCCCAGCTATCTTTATGTGCTTAATGAATAATATAATGCATAAGTACTTAGATAAATTTGTAGTCGTGTTTATCGACGACATCTTAATTTACTCTAAAACGGAAGAAGAACATAAAGAACACCTAAAGATAGTTTTACAAGAGTTGCGAGAACAACAACTCTTCATGAAATTTAGTAAGTGTGACTTCTTCAAGGATGAAATTCAGTACTTAGGTCACATAGTGACTAAGGAAGGGATTTCAGTCGATCCTGAAAAGATTCAGGCAATCGAAGATTGGCCGGTTCCTAAATATGTGATGGATGTTAGGTCGTCCATGGGAATTACCAGTTATTACCAGAGATTCATTGAAGGCTTTTCAAAAATAGAAAATCCGATCACTTCCTTGCAAAAGAAAGGCAAGAAATTTGATTGGAACTCAAAATGTGAAGAAAGTTTTAAGAAATTAAAAACCTTATTGACTAGTGCACCTATTCTAAGAATAACAGATCCTAATAAGGACTTCGTAGTATGCACTGATGCCTGTAATGATGACTTAGGCGGTGTTCTAACTCAAGATGGGCATGTCATTTCCTATGATTCTAGGAAGTTAAAAATCCACGAAAAGAATTACACAACTTATGATCTAGAACTTGCAGCTGTTATACACGCCTTAAAAATGTGATGACATCATTTAATATGCAGAAAATTTATTCTAATGACTGATAATAAAGGACTGAAATATCTTTTAGATCAACCTAATTTAAACGCAAGACAAGCAAGGTGGTTAGCCTTCTTGAGTGAATATGATTTCGAAATCCAGCACATAAAGGGTAAGGAAAATAAGGCGGATGATGCATTAAGCAAAAATGCAAAACTAAACTTTACAGCAGCAATTAGCACTTATGCTTCTGATTTAAATGAACAGCTTAAAGAAGGGGTAAAACAAGATGAAATTTATCAGAAATTGCAAATTAAAGCTAAAGAAGAACCTACAGAAAGCTTAATAAAAGGTTATAGTTTAAATGAAAATGGATTTTTATTATTTAAGGATAAACTGTATGTGCCTAATGTGCCTAAGGTTAATTTGTTAATTCTGGACGAAGTCCATAAAACACCATATTCAGGACACCCAGGTTATCAACCATATTCAGGACACCCAGGTTATCAAAAGACTGTAACCATGCTCAGAAAAGAATATTTTTGGCCAAACATGAAATCTGAGGTAGTTGAATACATTGCTAGGTGTTTTGATTGCCAACAGGTAAAAACCGAACACCAGCACCCCGCTGGTTTGCTACAACCTTTACATATTCCTAGCTGAAAGTGGGAAGTGATTAGCTTAGATTTTATTACTGGACTGCCCAGAAATCAGAATCAAAATGACTCTATTATGGTGGTGGTTGACAAGTTAAGCAAAGCAGCACATTTTATTCCTGTCAAAACTACTTACAAGGCTGCCAATATAGCTGATATCTTCTTAAAGCAGATCTTTCGGTTACATGGAGTACCGAAAGTTATAATTTCAGACAGGGATCCTAAATTCACAGGAAATTTTTGGAAGTCCTTGTTTAAAGAATTAAATGCAACTTTGAATTTCAGTACCTCTTTCCATCCTCAAACAGATGGACAGACTGAAAGAGTGAATCAGGTGCTGGACGATTTATTAAGGATGTATGTTAAAGATCAGCCAGGTAAGTGGGAAGACTACTTACATCTAGCAGAGTTTGCATATAATAATAACTATCAGTCTTTAGCTAAATTTAGTCCATTTGAAATTTTATATGGACGTAAATGCAACACTCCTATCTCTTGGAATAATCCAGTAGATAGATTGGTGTTAGGACCAAAATTATTGAAGGAAATGGAGGAAATTGTGAAACAAGTGCAGGAAAATTTGAAGGTGGCATAGGATCGGAAAAAGAGCCAAGCAGACTTGAAAAGAACTCCCAAGGAGTTCCAGGTAGGTGAACATGTGTTCATTAAGGTAAGGCCAAAGAAAATCTCTCTAAGATTGGGGAGTTGTGCAAAGCTAGCACCACGTTACTGTGGTCCATTCGAAATTTTGTCTAGGATTGGTCAAGTTGAATACCAGCTAGCATTACCACCTAACTCGAAAGTACATAATGTTTTTCATATCTCTGTTTTGAAAAAGTATGTTCATGATGCTACTCATGTGGTTGATTGGAATGTTGTACAGGTGGAACCAAAAGGAGAAATTCTGGTGGAACCGGACTGTATCCTCAGGAGGAGGGAAATTACACTGCGGAACCGCACCATTGGACAGGTGAAGGTGCAATGGAAGCACCTTAGTCCTGAAGAGGCCACCTGGGAACTGGAAAGTAAGATGCGGGAGGCATACCCGAATCTGTTCCAGGGTACTGCAAAGGATGAAGAATAAGTAACATCGAGGACGATGTTACATTTTAAGGGGGTGTGTATGTCACATACCCCAATTTTGTAAAATAATGTTAATTGTTTTAATTTGATTTCCTAAGACATTATGTTAAATTTAATGCTAAGTAGGAACTAATGAATCAGCAGAGTCAAAAGATGTGGAATGTAATTCTGAATATTTTATTTTTAATAAATAAAAAGTGGAGACAACAGCTTGGGAGAGCTGTTAATAAGAGTGTTACTGGTCAAACTGGTGGAGGAACTAGGTGAAGGGAAAAATACAAGTGGTAGCATCCTCAAACACTTCCTATGTTGCAGGTGGAAACTTCCCTACATTTGGAGTCATGATCCCCCAAGAAAGTGGGATCAGAGCAAGTGGCTCAATAAATGACAACTAACCCAAAAAGACCTAGGCAATCTTTTAAAAGTACCCAATGTAGAGAGCTGAGGCTGCTCAGATATTTTCCAGGAGAAGAAGCATTCAGGAGGAATGCACTTCAAGGAATTCATTGGGGAAAAGGGAAAACAGTAAGGAAGGTGTTTTGAGAGATAATCTGCAGTAACTTGGTCTGATACAGCTGGCTAGCTGAGAGAATTTACTGATAAGTTCAGGATTGGTATTGAGTCTGAATACTGGTACTTGATTATTGTTGCACCTAGTTTTAGCCAGGGAGACCAGAGCAAGCTCGGGGGTCCTGAGGATTCGTTGTTTGAGCGCTCTCCAGGAGTAGGTAGGGAGGAACGGCCTCCCATTACTGTTGTCGTCCAAGCTCAAAGAACAGGTTCTATTATTTATTAAATTCTGTGTATTATCTGTGTGTGATTGAATGATGTCGTGTAGCTTATGATGTAAAGAATTAGATGGTTTAGTAATGAAGTTGTTCTTATTTTGTTTAGTAATAGAATCATTTTGATGAAAAACAAAACCCCACCTGTGTTTTTCCTCATCTGGAGTAATCCAAATCGTACTCCAGCACAGGTGGTGAAATCATATAAATAAAGATAGTATGATGAAAATGTAGAATAAGATGTTAGTGGAATTATAGAATATTTCCTTTTATTTTGTTATCAGAAGAAATATATTTTGTACCAGGAGTAGTGTTAAACCTGGACTGAGACTGTCAGTTATTTAGAAACAGAGAAAGAAGTTATGTTATTTACTAATAGTAGTATGTGTGTGTAGATAAAACAGTTCTGGATACAGTTTTTACCTTCAGTAATCTTATTGCTTATTTGAATTCAAGAAAAGAGTATAATAGTTAAACTAGAGTAGGGTTAAGCTAAATAAAAATGCTTTATAACTTTACAGTTTACTTCCTTCTAGTTTAGGCTAATTAACTACTGCATGTATAATAATCAATTCAAAAGAAAGAATAGCTTGAATCTTGATTTACTGCTACAGATAATCTAGTTAGTATCAAAAAATACTTATGGATAGTAATGTAAGTTACTCATTCATTTTGTTCTATCTAGCTAAGTATAAACCAAAAAAAATCTACAACTACCAATCTATACTTTTCAAGATGTTAACAAATGCAGAACATAGTTAGTTCTTATTCTTTTATTTTATAAATATTAACATTGTAACATAAACAAGACAATATAGAATACAGAGAGTACTTCTATAAATTATTTAGTACAGTAAGTATAAGAACACATTAATAAAATACTATTTTATTTTATGATTATAAATAAACAAAGAACAAAGCTAATAAATATACAATTATAAGAACAGTGTTAATATGTAGATAAAGTAATGTTTTATTCCATTATAATAAACAGTAAACAGAATATAATTTCTGTACTCAAAATGATGTATCTAACAGATACATAAATACTTCAGTAAATACATGGAGTTCTTATATCTCTGAAGGTTAATAATTATATAACAATCTTTTGTAAATTCTATTGTAATAAAATAAGTTATTATAAAAACCATGTACAGTAACCCTAGTATTTTAAAAAAAATTAAATAACATTACAGGGTAAAAACTCAGTTGCTTTAACACGCAGGAAAGTAAACCATTAGAATAATATTATGCTCAGTTTACTGAGATTAACCAAACAATATACAACTTAAGCAATAACCTAATAATTTACAGAAGTACATTATAAAGAAAACTGTAAACCCTTTTTATACGGTCGAGTTAGGGTAATACCCTACGAATATCAAAATATACATCAGAGTTAAAAAAACGGAAGAGTATGTACTCACGGCCTTAACAAAATTCACAGAGCGAGGCTTTTACAACCTTTCCACTACTTATATATATATATATATATATACACACACACACAGTAATCAGAAATAAATGAAAGATTACAGTCTCGGCCAAAGCCGGAGGCCCTGTTTCAAGTGAAGGGTTTAACTTCTTTAAACAAACAGCGAACGAGACAACCCTTTTGAACCAAAACCACAAGGGTTGCAGGCCACAAAGACCACCCCACAACTATCCCAAAGGGACCAAACAAGGAGGAATTACCATGGTTAAACCAGGCTTACCCGTGAACCAGCAACTGTTGCCTCAGCCTCGTGCCAAACACACAAAGAGGAGGGCCGACACCTGTAGCCAACGAAGGAACGATAGTGTTAAAACCATGTTACAAAATAAACATTTATATATTAAAAACAAGACTGCAAAGTGAGGGAAGAGTTACCAGCATTCCTTACCTGGAATTTTATTGAAGCACAACCACCCACGAGCAGTAAGTAACCACCAGCGCGAGGAGGATGAAACCCTACATCTGCTGCGAGACAAGAGGGATTTCTAACTCAGTAAATACCTACAACAATGGAGGAAAAGAACAACAAGTTCATCCGGTAAATATGCTTTTGTCGCAACCACTCTCAACACAAAACTGTAATTGCTGCAAATCCTGAACACCAGCCATTATGGTTAAGCAAGAGATCGACTTTCATCACCGAGCTAAAGAAAGGAAGGAAAATACAGATTGATGGACTCCAAACTGAGCGAGCTGTGATGGAGAAACCCTAGGGGAAATATCATTGTCTTATGCAAAGCAAAAAAACAGTTCGTGACAATACCTCTCCATTAAACATTCAGGATGAGCTTATAAGGAGGAACGACAAACAGGGAGACTGCTGACAACGAATGCAATGACTGTGCAGACAAGAGCATGGTAGCAGAGCGGCCAGAGGGCCCGAAGTCGAAGAGAGAATGCCAAAATAGGGTTCGAGATTGCCCTTATAACCATACGACGGTTGGCCACGGTTAAGCCACATCTCCACGCAAATGATTTGCATGCAATGGGTATTTTTCCATAGTCTTGATGAGCAATCACAAGAGGTCGACTTTACCAATCATTTTTGTTGTTTTCAAAGGTTCTACTATGATCCTCACCCCGAAGTCAACCTATCATATGGCGCATGATAACAAAATAATCGTTAATATAATAAACTATGCTATAAAGCTTACCAACGGCGTGAAGAATTAACGACCCATCAAAATACCTTACGGTATATTGTTACTCAAACAATCATAACCTTGATAATAGTAAAGCCTTGTTAAAAGGTATAAGAGGAATTAATAACGTTTTATTAATGAGAATCTTGTTTCAACATTGGTGCATATAACCAATTAAATGGTAACATGGTAAGGTTAGAAACTTTGCACGTTATATAAGTGAAGGAGGCACTAGGAAACAAGATTAAAGAACTATAATCTAATGATTAACTATGAACATTCTTGGGTGAGATCTAACCTATGACCCTTGTTTATAACCAACATGACATTTAGTCCTTAAATCAACTATATCTCTATCTATGGTTATAATAGTTGATGTTTATGAAATAATTTATTAAGATTAATTTATAGTATATACCTCCATGCTAGTGTTAATCTTTACCTTAAATTTTACTTAGGTGGTAATTTAGTAAGTCTTGCTATTAAGCATGATGAGTCTCTATTTGCTTAAGGAACCTAACTATGGCAATAATATAAAATTAATAACCTTAACTGGTTATTATTCTTCCAAGTAAATTATGGACAGAAGAACTTAATCCATCATCAATCTTATAGCCAAAGTGAGTAGTTTTTGAGGACATAAATTCTCTCAAGACATCATGCTGGGAAGATGGATTAAGAGTATAAAAACTTTATAACTGATGTACATTACTTTTGCATTGCAAGAGTAATCAACAAATTATTAGGAGATAAAGAGATTGTATTCACTTTGTCAAAAGATCCTTAACATAACAACTCTGTCATTCTTAAACTGCTTGTAAGGAAAAATTTAAGGCATTTTACACTTGACGACTTTGATAGACATCTAATAGTTCAGTAAATAAGAAGAACTATAATTCTACATCTACTAGGAAAAAGGCAGCTGTAACCATCACTAATATAACTGAATATTATTCCTTAGCATATTAAAAAGGAAGACAGTTTAATGATTTTACCTCGATAAGATTTGGAAATTGATTAGCAATTATATTCTATACTGAGTTATTATTGTGCGACGAACTTATATCAGAATGCTTTAGAATTAACGACAAGCAGCACCCGAACTTCTTACCTATAAGTCTGTAAGCACAAGAAAACTTTCTGCGTTAGCTCGAAAGCTAAGTAAGCCCAGAATTTCATGACAGTTCCACCTTGTGGTTGCAAAGAAAAACAAGTCAATAAACTGAAAAAGAAATCGTTCTATAAGATAAGCATAATCAAATAGATAATTCAAACAATGAATTCATTAACATTTAACTAATCAAATAATTAGTTGACTGTATTTATGAAATTTATTTGTATTTTGAAAATTTTAACTTTTTCGGAAATTTTGGGGTTTTGACAGGTACAAACATTCACTTCATGCCCAACAACTTTGGCAAGGTGGTATTTCAAGCATCTAATTCCACCACAAATATCCTTCCCACATAGTTTGCAATTCAACCTTTGTCGATTATCAGGGTTACTTGGTTGCCCATAATCCCACATTGGATCCAATGGCTTTAGCATTGTGTTACTATTTAGTTGAAACTTGAAACTTGAAGTGAGAATGGAGACTAAACCTATGCCACAACAAAAAAAATGAATAAAATGTTTAATGAATGCTTGGATCTTGGAAATTTTGAAAACAATGAAATTATTAATTTTAAATTTTAAAACATACAAAGGAATGGAGGGTGGCCCACCTAAAACCCTATGACTGTAATGGCCATTGGCCAACCAACCTAGGTCATAAGCCCTACACTAAATCTACATTAACCAACAAATCTCAAGCAAAAAGAAAGGGAAAACAAATTAATACATTACCTCGATAGAAACAAACTTTGTAGTAGATGCAAAGATGGAACCTTGCTCCACAAACAATATACTAATGGCAATGGAAAAATATTTTTTTCCCTTCTTCTCTTGTTGAAAATCGCCTAAAACCCCATAAACCGCTTCCTCGACAAACCCAAATGCCAAATGAACCCAAGAAAGTGAGTTGTAACCTCTTTATTTTTCATTTTGGTGTATTTTTCATCAACACGCTGACACTTTCCATCGACTCGCAATATTTACTGAATATATGGTGTGTGGCTGGGTAAAAACCCTAGCCACGTGCTAATGCACCTTCCTTCCATCAAAGGGACGGAAGGATAGAGTCTGCAATGAGAAAACGAACTGCAATAAAATTGTTAGAAGCAAAAACAAATAAACATCTACAAACTACAACTAAAATAAATGGTGAGATTGTTATACCTCTTATATGTATGAAAAGGGGGCCACCATGCCCAAACTCATAAGCAACACTGCCTCTCCATAGGATTGGGTGGTGTGGAGGTTGACTCAACACACAAGAGGGAGAGCTAATGGGGAAAATGGAGTGGATGGGATGAGTAGCTTGAGAGTGATTGTCTCGCAAGGACTCATGTGAGTATAATAACAATAGGGCAAACAAGTCATGCGTGATGCGGACCTCCACCCCTCTACTTATAGTTTTTTCTCTCATTTTAGAGTTTTAAGCCCCTGGTTAGGGTTTTGGGCCCTACCTAGGGTTTTAAGCCCCTTTCTCCTATTTTTTAGCTCCTTTTGGGGTTTTTAGGCCCTTTTTGGGGGCTTTAGCCTCTTTGTGAGATTTTTAGCTCCCTTGTGAGCTATTTTGGCTCTTTTTGTGGGTTTTTAAGTCCTTTTTATTATTTTTGAGCTTTTGAGAGAAAAACATAGGTTAAACATGGGTGTGGAGGTAAAATGGGTTAGGAAATGGATGTCTATATGTGGTGTAGGTTGTATAGAGAAAGTTAAGCAATTTTTTTCATTAACATATTGCCCCCTGATGTGTGAGGGTGGGAGCTCATCGTATGGCCAACAGACATCATTGGACCTTGGGGATAGTGGAGAGACCTGCGAAGAAGCGGTGCTTCCTCATTCGAGACATGGTGGATTTTGGTTTTGTATTAATGTTGGTTACCATCAATGGGTGAGATACAAAGAATATGTGACATGTATATGGACAAGGAGGGCATACCCATGCTCGTAACAATGTCAAAAGAATAATGCGATCAAGGCTCCAAAATGCAAGAGCTGATCATATACAACTCTTGTTACATAATGGTGGCCTCAATCAGAGGCTGAATACAATACTGATCTAAAGAACTAATACATCAGACCCATGGCATTCTCATGGAATGCAATATCTTCACAACTTATGACATGTTGAATCTGGAAGTTTACATAACTATAAGGACTCACTAACGGAGAGTCAGAGTCTCTATGGTACAATATGTCGCATCAATCATGAATCTATACAGAAGCACTACTTTGGGGGATTTTGATCACTATTTCCAATGCAACCCAGAAATTACAAGGGACATGAACCTGTTTGGGTCCCATAATAGAGTCGTCAAAGTGTTAGAGTCAGGTGACAACTGGGGTCTTCGACCAAATACTGCACGGACCAATACCCTGTATGAATCTCAACGGTGCGATGATGTAGCTAAATTTGAGCACGTGAGACATAACCATCCCGAGAGGCACTGAGGTCCCCTCTCAAGTGGTCCAAGGAATTGATTAATGAGGTTAATGAAACTAGGATACAAGGAACTATGAGTCTATCCTTTGGAATAGATGTGTTGTCGTCGACAGAGGAAGACCTGCGACTATCAAGGCGATAAGGTTTCCTTGACAAGAAGTGCGAGGAGGGTAACCAAAGATGTGGGACAATCTGGGGACTAGAACACTGAGTACGGGAACAAGGGAAGGGGGAGAGCGGAGCACTCAAACTTCCTTTGTTCAGAGTATGATGGCAGGGATGACCTGGAAGCAAATGAAACTGACTCATGGGAGAGGGATCGTAGCTGTAATACCAGGAATGTAACTGCAGATGGAAAATACTTGGGGGGAGTAGCTTAGACTTTTGATATCCAGGGGATACAAGGAAGACTCATCGCAGAATACTCTGAACAAAGGCGACCCAATGGGGGAATACTGTCGAGTTGTAACATATGGGGTGGTGCCTAAAGACATCACTATGGTACGATGTCGTGGATTTTTAACGAGCTTGAGAAAGTAAATGCTCAGTGGTGCTTTCAATTTTAGAGAGTCTGAAAGCGTGAAGAAGACTCCAGTGGGGTCTCTTTTTCGTTGATAGTCTCATGATCCCGAAAAAGGATAAAAGTGTACATAGGAGAGCTCTCCCACTCTTTTTGGGAAATGGGAGACTTATTTACCATTGGTAGTCCACTCAGGACAAAAAAGGTTAAACCTGTACTTATTGGATAGTCATTCAAATACTTTTACAAGCATAAACGAAACCAAGTTTGCTCGGCAATATTTTCTTGGTGAGAAGGCTGGAAAAGAGCTTAAATACAACCTGTGATGCGATTTTACATAGATTTCGGTCCCTATACCCGAGAAATCATAAAAGGATGCAAAGGGATACGTTCCTGGATTGAGTGTGCCAAGGTGGTCCTTTTGTGGTAGTCTACATAGCCCACGAAAGGAGATAAACGAGGCTGTGTAGACGCCCTTTCCAGTACTTTAACGACCAGGAAAAGAAGCAAGTACGCTTAGCGATCTTTTAATTCATTTAGGAGACAGAAAAGAGCTTAACAAAAACTCCGTTATGGTCAACCAAGCCAGGGGGCACTAATGGTGCCCCATGGTGGGTCGATGGAAGCTGGTCAAAGGTGGCCAACCGTGCAGTATGGATGGAGCGGATGGCTCTTGAACATGCCAATACATACTGAGCATTCAAATGAGAGGGTGATATGATATTATTACCACAAGTACTAGTCCAGAGAGAGTTATATGCCAAAGGCACACAAATAGAGGTGACTTCCAAGAAATGGTCTAGAAAATAAAGTATTAAACATGAGACAATGATCTCATCAAAAGATGGAGGGAGGAAAACTGAAACCAACAATGCAAACAACATCTCAAACGGACTCTAGATGGCTCTAACTTAGCCGCTAGTGATGCTTCCCTTGGTGCAGTGGTGCACGGGGAAAACTAGACCAAATGGAGGCCCATGGGTACGGAGCTAGTCTCAACATATAATGTGTGATTCACATGGTGGTACGCAAATCGACATGACTACAGAAAGATGGCCCAAAGAATCAATATGGAGTGAGGCAATCTAGAAGGTTTTTTCTCAACCCAGGAGCTTTTCACACAATGGTGGCAGCTTCCTATTCTTGAAGAGGATGATCCATACGCAAGCATGGAAAACTGGGGAGATATGGAGAGGCTCCGACCTCCAGGATAGGTTTTGGGACCTGATGATATACTATCATGGTGGTAGCTAGATCATATGTGCGACATACTATGTGCATGTGGAGATGTCGGACCGCACCCTCGAGTGGGCTACCAGCCGCGCAGGGGAAGGGATCATATCAACCTGGTCACATGCAAATGATGCAACAAAGTTCTACAATGGACTCACTATGACTAGACTCAGAACGACTACTAGAGGGGGTCACCAACTCATGGGAAAAAATGATGTAAAATGAAACGAAAAAACTATGCTATAAGTGACTCATGGTGGTTATATTATGCGTAGAATATATTGAGGTGGAGCATGTTGTGAGGCTTCTTCAAAAGGCGACCATCTGAGTCACCAAAGGGGTATGCCCCCTTGCAGAGATGAAGGTTTTTGGCAAGGTGGGGTGACAGAATCTGACCTTCAATGGGAAGAACCGATTCCACACTATGGTTTAAAGGGAATAAGGTAAAAATAGTGGTGGTCTTATGGATCTCTCCGTCGTCGTATAAGTGGTGCCGAGATAGATCAAGTGAATCTTCCATGGCCGATGAGGAAGAAGGGAAGCTGGTGCTAGAGATCATGTAGATAGTTGTGGTGGTTGAGGAAGAAACCAGAGGGTTAATCTCCTCAATGACAATGATCTCGTATTCAAGGGAATGTTTCCGAATATTTCTAAGGGCAGCTCAAAATTCAGCCAAGCATTGGGAGTGGTGAGAATAAGGTCCATACAATCTGAAAATTGTGCATGCATGGTTTGTCCTCAAAGACTTGGTTTTTACTGTTGGTTGATTCAGGAGGATGACTACCATAATGTTCTCCGATGTATCCATGGCATCTAGGTGTGTGTCAAGGATGGGAATTTCTGGGCAATTCTGGGTTGCATGACCCTGCACATCGCACACGACGCATGGTGGAGTTGGTCAAGGTTCGATGGCTGCTTTAGTGGTTTTTCCCCTGGTCCTTTTTGGAGTAGGTAGGGATGATGCAGGTGCAGAAGGAATTCTTTTTGGGCCAAGAGGGGGGCATGTCTCGACCAAAATAGGTTGCATAGGAGTCAACACACCCTGGGGCATCGGAGGCTGGGCAGGTGGTTCAAGGTACCACACAGGAATCCCCAATGTAAAGTTTGGTAGGTTCAAAGTAGCCATCACTGGCTTACTCACGATGTCGGATGGTGGGAAAAGGAAGGGAATCGTATGGACTGGGAGAGAGCCGCAGTAATTCCCTGGTGATTTCATTTGAGGCTATGGGTGGGGTTGTGGGTGTGGTTGGGGTTTGGGTGCAACGGTGTTGGATGAGAGCATGCACAAATCCGTGGTGTCGCTTGATGCTGGTGGAGGAGATAACAAAGGGAAGGAAGCCGTCATGGAGGTGTCAGTGAACAATCTAGGGCCTACATCCAACAATGAAGGGGTGGTTGCACTTTCGAAGGAAGTATCAACAATAGGGATAAAATTGGCTGGTGCAGTCAACCTCTGCGGATCATGGTAAGTTAGTTGGTCCACCGTCACAATCTTCTCGTCATGAGGGAACATTATAAAGCGGAAAATGGTGGATGCCATGACTTTCATAGCATATACATGTAACTTCATCCAAGGAGAAGGTTAAAATAAAGCCGAGCATTGACAACCTCTATGTCAATCATCATCGTCTTACCATCTAATGATATGGGGACATCCGAAAGAATGCCCTGGGATTTGGTGGCATGGCCATCATAGGCACGTATTGTAGTGGTAGAAGGTTGGAGGGTAGGGGACCCGAGTTTCTGCCAAACGAACGTCGACATAACGCAAGTGGATGCCCCTTCGTCAACAATACATCGATGCACAACCAAATTCTGAATTGATACCGGAATCTAGAAGGAAATGGTTGATGGCATTCTAGGATCTCCATTGTCCAAATCAAATGTGATCAATCTGGAGTCAGGGGGATCCATGGCACCGAGTGCAAACAATAATGTTTTTTGCTATGTTGGGCATGTTTTCAGCACTTCTAAAGTGAACATGGTCATAGGTGATTGGGCCAAGTCATCAACGATGCCATAGTTTACCGCAGCTCTAGCTGTGGCATTGTTGGCGATCCATCGCATGGGGAATCATGGTACGCAGGTCACCTCATCAGGGAGGAGTGGGGGTAAGAGAAGGGGTATGTTGATGTGTTGGATGTGGATGTCATTGATGGTTCAGCAATTTCAATAGTGGATCCATACTAATTTATCCTAGTCTGCAAGTTGACTTCTTCAGTTTTCATGGCCAGCAGGTGATGAACACCTATCTCTATAGGTGGGGGCCCATTGGGAGCTATAGGAGAAGGTGGGGGCATAGGTGCAGTTGCTACTAGTCCTTGGAGTGGTAATGGGTTCTGGAGCACCATGGGTGGAGGGCTTGGTGGTGCTGGATTGGGTTGAGCTTGAGCTATCACATTGGTACCGTGTTGAGCTTCATTCTAAAGAACGTGCTCGGTGCGACCCATGAGGGGGAATTCATGCATATAATGACCGTAGACATTGCATAGTTTTCATAGATGGTTGGTCCATAACGGAGTGTTTCGTCCAAGTGGATTAGGGTATTGGAGGTTTTGAGCTGGCTGATTCGCATCGGTGTTGTTGGGAGGATTTGGCTATTAGCCGCCCCTTTATGGTTGGTTATTACCCCAGTTCCTAGCTCGGTTTTTCTTACCCTGACCTTGTTGGTTATTGGGGGTGGGTTGGTTGGGACGATTCTGCTGAGAAAAAACTTGTCCCATGGGTGTCGGATGAGCTGGGGCGGGGGCTAGAGTGGCTTGCAAATGTGGTGCATAGTAGATCGGAGGAGCTAGAGGGGCTACGAATCTGGTCATTGGTCCCGAATATGGTTGTGCCAGCCAAGTTGGTGCATGGGCGTGTTGTTGTGGCGCAGGATGGGCATAGGAGGTTGTGGCTCCGGACTGAGCCATCATCCTTGAGTAGTCAAGAACTTGGTTTGGTTGCATAACACTAGGGGTGTTTCTTGGGTGCAGTGGCATCCTAGGAGGCGTCGCATAGTACTATAGGTGTTGAGAGACAGAACCTATGATGTCATCCGCAGCATGGGATGCCCCCGTCGCGTCACAGTGAGAGGTACCGGTACGGGGAGCATCTAGCATGATGGTGTAAAGGTATCTAGACTTATCATAAATCAAGTCAAAATTTTGGGCCTTCAAGATGGCCTCTTCCTCAGATTGGGGACATTCGAACACGATGTTCTTGGCTATAGGTGGTAGCAAGGTTTTTAAGAACCAATCCAGGAAGATCCTATCATCAAGATGAATCCTGTACAGGCTACGGTGTCATCGCCACTCGTGGATGTGGTCGGTTATATGAGTCACAATGTTTTGGCAGCAAGATAACAAGATCTCAATGCCCTCATCGTATCTGACGGGGAGTTGGAAATATTGTAGGAACATGAAGGCTAAGGGATTGAAGTTTGGGTAAGAGGCTTGAGGTAGCTCAATATACCATTTGGTTGCGGCACTTGTGAGGGTGCGCTAGAACATACTAAGCCTCATCGAATCCTCCACAATGTTGTTTGAAGAGCACCATAAATGAAACGACATGATGTGGTTTTGGGGGCATGTTGGTCGTATTATCTGACTTGGGCCAACTACGGAGATTATGCCCACACAAGTTACTTAGAACAGTCCCCAGTGTGTTTGGAATAGAAAAACTTCGCAAGTTATGGTATCCTGCTACCACCTGGATTTGTCATCTTAAGGAGAATATAAAAATTCAGCAAAATGTTTCCTAAATTAAACTACTGTTAAAAGTTAAATCCTAAATCAATTTCTAAGTCCAAATATTCTTAATTTTAATTTACAAATCTAAGTTAATCTAACTATGCTTTCTTAAGCAAGGTCTTCTGTCTTTTATTTATGTTTTGGATCTCTTATTTTTTTAAATAAAATTTCAGATATTAAATGACTAATCTGACTAAAATATAACAAACTAAACTAATCTCCTATCTCAATTGAGAGCGAATTAATTAATTAAAAAACCATCTCAACTGAGAGCAAGTTAAAAATTAAAAGACTACCATATGATAGTGGAGAAATGATTAAATTACTATATAAGTAAAACCCCAACAAAGTAGAATTTAAATCATATGTAAAGGTTAAATTATATCATTATCACAAAGAATCAAAGATATAATTATTAATCCAGGATATAATGACAAGTAGCTGAAGAGAATATGTTCCAAATTGATATTAACACTAAGGTATTCTATCAATAATGTATAAGCATGAAAATATTAGCAGAAATAAGCAGTATTGAAATAAAATTTACAATATTACCAAATATGGAGATGTTGTAACATAACCAGACTTAATTCAATCAAAATAAAAACAAAACTGGAACATGTACAGAGGCAGCATATCATTCCTACCGATATTCTCACGTGTCCCTCTTCAAGCATACAAAAGAAATAGAACAGAAAACAACGAAAACACAGTTTTTGGTCCTCCCATCACATTCTTTCTCTTTAGCAGCATCTCTCTCTCTCCTTCTGTAAACAAAAGATTACTAATAGAAAAACAGAATATAGAAAACCAAGTTTCTTCTATTTTGCGGAGACCCCCCCCCCACCTCAGTACCATTTTGTGTCCTTTTATAATTTCCTTAATACGCCAACCGAAACCACTTTTCAACAAATTCCCTCTTTTCCACCAAATTCATGGGATATCTTCATGATTTCAAGCCTGGAGGATCGGTTGCAACCACTGCCATCATTTCATAGCATAGAATTTTGTTATCAACAATTATCCAACTACAAGAATATCGACCTCTACTTATGATCCATAATCTCACGATTAACCGATGTAATTTCCTGTCGTTCTTTGGAAATGTAAAACGATTTACATTGATCCATATTTAACTTAATATGCCACTTTCTGGTTGCATCAAAAACCTGTATCAAATAAGAAAATGCATATTAATAATCCATATAATCAAAAGTTAGGCCTGCATAAAAGAACAAAAATAATAAAATGAGAGAGCGCGGTAAAAGAAAATCCCTTTAAGTCCATTTATTTAATTCTGTCATTTCACCATCAAACGTGAAACCTTGATAAATGATTTATTGATGGAATTGCTCACATAAATACTTGGCGTGTTAATGAAATTTTCACTATGTATACTTCGCAATCTCATTATACAACTACCCATTTTGGGCGGCCCGATTTCAAGATCAAATAAAATTTGATGTCATCGAAGATTTCTGGTGCAACAATCTCCGGTCTAACCTTGGGTGTTGTTCCTTTTCCATTTAGATGGAATGTAATCTGCAGTTATGGAACTATCCAGTTGTGGCAGAATGACCTTAACAACCTAATGGTGAAACGATAAATTTGATGACGGCTTCCACAAATTCATGCACATTTCCATCATTTCATTAATATTTGGGAGACATAACAGTAGATGAAATAGTTTCGGATCCTTCTTCAGTCTGAGCTAGTATCAACATACGTATTGGCTTCAATGGTGTGACACCTTTCAACAATAATAACATGCTTATCCTGGTTCCTTACCTTGTAACATGTTACTACAATAATTCTGCAGCATATTCTTCTCAAATTGGCGAATGCAAAGATCTCATGATTAACGCAACATCTTAGGGTTTCTATTTAAGATATTGATACGCGTTGCTTTCCATGATTGATGTGCAATACAAATCTCATCTATTTACATCATATAATGTGTGATACTAAGGAAAAATAATAAATACAATCTCATATTCCAAACTCGTGGATATTTGTGAACTGTGTAGGCAGCAGTTAGTTGGTCGATACTTTGTGCAAGCCTGCATTCATTACCTTTCCTTGTTTCTTGGTTGATAATAAAAGACATGATGATAACGTGACATTTAATGCAACCTTCACATGGAGTGCATTACTCTTTCATAAGACTTGTTATAAGTATCAAAAGATTTATATGAAGGAAAGGACCGTCATGAAGGAAAGACAAATCAAGAAGTATTGAATTTTGACTTTTAATGATAACTATGCAAACGGTCCCTTCTCATTTAATATTTTCATAAGTTATCTAAGGAATGTTTAGAATTTATATAATATAAATGCAAATTCCTTATTTATAACCTTTTTTTTAAATGTGATAATATTCCTTAAGCACTCAAATTTTGTATCAATGCATTGGACGTATAAAAATTACTACCCCATGTAAAAATAAAATAATGTAAAGTTTTGATGACCGAAGTTAGATTTTTTTTTTAAATACTCATAATGTCATAATGTTACAAACATGTTCCTTATATATATATATATATATATCAAGGATACAGTAACAAAATGAATATATGATGTTTATATAAAAGTTAATAAAGGTAATTTTCATTTTTAAAGTATGAATATATATATATATATATACATAACAAATTGTATTACTATAAAATGGTTTTGAAGTATGAAATTGGTCTTAAAACTTGTTGTCAAATAAGTATTATTATCAAAATGAGATTACAATGTTTTTCCAAAACAAAACAAAACAAAAAAATTAATTAGATATGGATTGAGTTGGATATGAACAAGCCCTAGTAAAGATATTCATAATCAAAGCTTAGGATATACATTGAAATCACCAAAATGCTCAATTAAATAATGAAAGCCAAATTTTGGAAACAAGAAATCAATCCAATTAAGCCAATCCGAGCTATCCAACCAAATTAAATAAGTTTGGGTAAGAGTATGCAATTGTCAACAAGAAAATCAAGAGAATTTAAATGACAAAAAAACCCAAATACTTAATGCTATGAGACTCGAGCCATAGAGCAAGCAATGCACAAAGATAATGATTCCATGAAAGAAGGCCAAGAAACCACCTACCAAAGCAAGGCCAATAAGATGGAAGAAAAGTAAAATATTAATTATTTACAAAATTCTAGTGAGGTTCCCCTTTGATTTTTGCAAAATCAAAGGGAGTTGTTGGGGTGCCAACAAATGGCGACATACCTCAGTGAACCAGTTGTCTCTGCTCATTCACCTCAAAAGATGCAAAAAATACAATCTTAAAATTTGCTTAACACAAGTCAGAAATCCTTAATCTAATAAGAACCAGCAGCCAATTCACATCTGTGAATATTTTCAAAACTACCTTCATTTATGTTAATAAATATTTTTGTCATAAACAAGCTGAAAATTACCCTGTCAAAAGAAAGTACGTAGCATAAAGATAATCCACATCAACAGTATAAAGATATATCTATTTACTTATTTGAAAAACTTTCAAAACCTGCTCCAATTATAAAACTTTTTTTTTAATAAAATTTTAACTGAAGAATACTGTTCAGGCCTGGTAACCAGATATTAACAGCATGATTCATGAGTTTTACCAGAAATAAACAAGCCGGCTCGTGATGAGACCTCCTGTCCCTTGATCTTATGATCAAGAGCCATCACCCTGGTGATCAGAAATGATGTTACTCTTGATAAAGTTAATGATCATGAGTAGGCCGGGTCATGACGAAACCTCCTATTCTCCAATCAAAATCTAACTTATTACAGATAATTATGCATAGAGCAGACTTCAAAATATTTGCAGATGGTAAATAAACTTCTAAAAGAATGACTACTAATGCAAATTGATAAATATTTTCCAAGTACTAAGTTTTGAAAAGGAAATCTATCAGCTATCCCAACTATAAAGAAAGAAAAGGTTGAAGGTTAATATTGATTATAAACACAAACATTATCAATTATAGATCCTTATAAAATTTGAGAAAAACTTATCATTTTAAGCCAATCTTGAAAGACTAAACTTCACTACAACTAATCAAGATGAATGAACAAACTGCAATTAAGCCACGGAGTTTATTTGTATACAATAACCCCTTTTCAAACTTCAAGCAAACTGAAAAGGAAAATCATAGCAAACTTGAAAAATAAAAAGCAAGAAATCTAAAATGGATATATGCAAATGTGAAAATGAAATTTAGCCCTGAATAGATTAACATCTTAAGTGGAGAAAATGAAATAACTATATCACAAATGAAATGAAAAGAGAGAAATAGTTTTTACAAAGATAAAAATATGTCTCTCTATAGGTTGTTGGTAGTATTCATTAAGAAGTCTCTCATTAATTAGTTTGGAACTTTATTTTTTAAGATTGTTGATAGTATTCATTCATGAAGTTTGTGACAAAATGTCAAATAGAAATATTCCTGATCCAAACGAACAAAATCGACAATTGCTTACTAGACTATGGGATGCATCGAAATGAAGGGGTGATGGGAAATGTTATTGTCCATGTAGTCAATGCAAGATATTTAAGAGGAGAAGAATATTGATCGCAATAGCCACAAAAAATTGTAGGGAACATGGACATGCTAAGGGGGGGAATGAATATCGTCCATTTGTAGATTTAGCATTATAAAGTTTTTTATATTTTCTGCTTTGGTAAATGTATGTGTTATTTTAATATTTCCTATATTAACTTATATCTATTGTTGTATTCATGTATTTATACGGGAAAGACATCTTACAGCATATCGTCCAGAGGAAGTGCTTTCAGAACAAGTACTAGAGGATTATGGAGCATCTATGTTTAATGGAGAACAAGCGAATGATCATATTGAAGAAGATTATCATACTGATAATGTAGTTGAAGATGATGGTTCAAATGCATTGATCCATGATTAATTTAATGTTAGAATGCATTATTACGATGACGATGATAATGAAAATATTGATGACTTTGATGATGTTCACGATATACCTCTTCTAAATAAGGCATACGAACCCCTTTATGAAGGCTCCAAAACAAATCTTCTCTCTGCTATATTGTTAATAATGAACTTGAAGGATATGAATGGTCTTTCAAACATATCAATCACACAGATGCTAAGGTATGTAGAATAATCCATCACATATTTACGATCGTGATAAATTTTATCTTTATTCCTCTAATAACTATTTTGTTAATTCATAATTCGAATTAATACGAATGAAGTGTGTTTCGTCAATATTATTTATATATTATATTAACTCTATTTTTATTTTTATTTGATGTAGCTTGATAGCTGAATTTTTGTTACCACCATCAAATATTTTACCTCGCACACATCAAGATTTATCTTCCATCATGAAAGAGATTGGAATGCATTATGAAGCAATTCATGCATGCCCCGATGACCATGTTATATATTATAATTTGCATGAATTTGCAACAGAATGTCCGAAATGTCATATAAATAGATATCGAACATATCAAGTAACAAAAAAGATGCCTCGCAAGGTTCTTCGTTATATTACCATCATTCCACATTTGCAACGACTATTCAAGTGCAATAACATAGCACAATTTATGAATTACCATGCCAGGAACAAAAGTAAAAATGATGTTATTCGAATGCCTGCAGATGGTTCTGCATTTAGATATATGGAGGAAAAGTGGCCTCACTATAAAGAAGAATCCTGTAATCTTAGGATTTCTTTAGCAGTAGATGGTGTTAATCCATTTGCACAGATGAAATCCATTTACACGGTGTGGCTTATTTTTGTTATCAACAATAAAATTCCTCCATGGTTGTCAATAAAGAGGGAGCACATAATGTTGTCTATGATTATTCCGGGTATTTTGTGTCTACAACTGTTTTATTTCTGATGTAGTTGTGGAATATCATTTGTCATATTATGTTTCCTAATGTCATATATATATTTTATTTTACGCTTGTGCATTGTTTATATATCTTAATGTTTCTCATAATTATTTATTTTATATGTACTTCAATTCAATCAGGTAAGTTCCAAGTCAAAGATCTGAATGTATATATCGAACCTCTTACAGATGAGCTACTGAAGTTATGGAATGGCATCACTATGTATGGCGTATCTACACCAATACTACAAAGGACATTTCAATTCCATGCAATGGTTGTATGGACAATACACGATGTTCCAGGGTTGACCCATTTTTGTGGTTTTTATTTTTAAGCTCCACTTTAATTGCATTTAATTATATGAAGTAGTTTATATATAATTATAATTAGCATAGATATTCCATATCTATATATTATAGGTCTTCAGACAAAGGGTAAATTTGCATGTCTAGTTTGCGGTCCTAATATCAAATATCATCGCTCAAAAAGCTTAAGAAAGGAGTTGTTTGATGAGTATAGGCATTTTCTCTCTAAGAATCACAGGTATAGAACAACTGAAAAAATATTTTCAATCGGAATCAAGAGACTGCATTAAAACCACAGAGAATGACACCTCACCTTTGGAAGATGCAATACAACAGAAATCGTCAAGCTGGTACGTATGGATCATCGTATATGAATTGTTATGTATTTTAATTTTTATTGTGAGTTGTTTACTGTAGTGGCCATAATTGATTTCTGTAATTTATTTGTAAACTAATATACATGATGTCCTTCATGATCATGAAGGTATTAATGGGCTTCCACAAAAAATGAAAAGTTATCCTATACAATTCAACAGGTTTCCCTACTATGAGCACCTAAAAATTGCTCATATGTTTGATACAATGCATATTGGAAAGAATGTGACTGAAACATTATGGTGACTACTAGATATAAGGAACAAGAAAGATAAAATTGTAAAAGTTTGCAAAGACATTCAAGAAGGAAACCATGCAATGAAAGACGCCATTCAATTTCATAGCAACGAAGACCAAATTAATATAAACTCAATTTCCATGGATTTTTATAGAGCAGCAAAGTAATGTTGTTAAAGAAGTAATGAGAAAAATTAAATTTCCCACTAGATTTTCTGTGAACTTGAAGAATATCATAACAAAAAAAGGTTATTTTGCGGGAGTCAAAATGCATGATTGGCACGTCTTCATCAAGGTAATTATTATTGTTATGTCCATATAAAAAAAAATCATTTTATTGCATAAATTTGTTTTCTTGTTTGTATACTCTTTGTTGAAAAAATGACGTGGTTTGTATATTGATATAGTATGTTCTATCTCTCTCTCTCTCTCTCCTGGACAACTTCGACAACAATGTCAAACAAGTTATATATAATGTTTGGAAATACATGAGGTAACTAGCAATTAGTTGCTTGTGCTTAGTGTTTCTTTAATTCTTCGTATAATTTATATTTCTTTTTTGTGCACTATTTCATGTTATGTAATTTAATGTTTTTTTTGTTAATTATCATTATTGGTTTGCATCAATTGTATATGGTTGACATCTAAAGAAATCCATAAAGAAGATATAAAGTATTGGAGGAGAGAAATTTCTTATCTCGTGTAAAATGCAGAAGCATCTACCTTCATCATTTTTCAATGCAGGGNAGATTGAATTGTGTGGACCTGTGCACTCAAGGTCCATGTGGATGGTTGAGAGGCACTTGAAATTTATGAAGGGTTTGGTGAGACAATGAGCACGTGCTGAGGGTTCTATGATGGAAGGATATATGGTATACCAAAACATGTTGTATGTTAGTGAATATCTTCCTAAGTTAGCATCAAAGCTCAATTTGTGTTGCATTTGTGATCTGAACTCCAATAACAATTTTGAAGGGGAGTGCCTGAAGGGGAAAGGTAGATCGAGGAAGGTAAAATATAATTATTAGCTAGTGGATGTTAATTATATCGTACATATTCTAATTGTATATTCAATTTATTGCATCAATTAAGAACATATACTTTGTTCAAAAAATTTACATCTGTCTTGAATTTTAATGTTTATTGTCATCAAGCAGTTGGTCAAGAGTGGGATGCAACTCATTTATACATTTCAAACAATATTGACTGGATGAAGGTATGGATTGAACAATGTGAACAATCATGTCATGGAATATCATGGGAAGGTGTGGCTTCATTGGTAAAAGAAGCACATCGCAATGGAGATACAAATCTTATAGAAAGGGAAATCGATTTAGCATATAGTTTAAAAGATAAGCAGGAAAGCATATTAATCAATCACTATAAATCTGTTATTTTGAAATTGCATTTTGATGTACATGTTGTTCTTTTCCATGTATGGCTGCATAAACATGTATTTAATCATAAATATTGAATCGTTATGTAATCTTTTCGTGTATTGCTTGTTGTAGGTAAAAGACCATAAGGCTATGTTCTGTAATGGTTGTAGATATCGCATCTAAAAAATGGATGAAACAAAGAAAACATCATATTTTGGGATATCTGCAGTCTTTGAGGTGACCAATGTTTCATCTAGAAGTGACACACATCCAGAACTCTCAGAAAATCGATACTATGGGTATTTGGAAGATATTCTATAGTGTGACTTTAAATCCTTCAAGGTAGCTCTGTTCGTTGTCAAATG
>LPNX010863958.1:452807-482807 GCA_001517045.1 Pseudotsuga menziesii | reverse complement strand
TTGTCTCTATATCTATATACATATAATAGATATCATTTTAAAATCCTACCTATATGATTTATGAAATGTATAGAAAATAAAGATGTATTTTTTTACTATATTATGTCATATTCTCTTAGGATTCATTCTTATAGTACCCTAATTGTTTAAGGGTTACAGGGTTAGGGACTAACCCTGGTTTTGAACCCCTAACCTCTACCCATGCCCCCTAATTGTGAACCATTAAATTCTATCCATGCCCTCTAACTATGAACCTTTAACCTATACCCATACAACCTAACTATGAACCCTTAGCTACTAATAAATATTAGAGGGTTTTATAAGCTTATTACATGGCACTATATTGCAGATCAAAGGTTTAAGCATGGGTTTTATTGATAGTTCGCATACCATTCCAAAACCGTGCACAGATAATTGGCACTCGCGAGGTTCCAATACCTATCCAGAAGTCTGGTTTGATAGGGGCTCCAACACTCCTTCCCTCTCATTAGAGCTCACAAAGGTCACAAAAGTTCGCATAAGAGTTGGTGGATATAGGAGGTCACAGAGGTCACCACGGAGGTTACAGAGGAGGTCAAGTAGTTGGAAAAGGAGGCAGAGGAGGTCAAGGAGTCAATAGAACAGGTTGGGGAGGTTAAGGAGTTTGCAGAGGTCGCCACGAAGTTTGTAACAAAGTTCGAGGAGGTTGAGGTGTTCACATAGGAGGTTAAGGTGGTTGAGGGGTTCATAGAGGAGGTTGAGGAGGTTGAAGAGTACACAAAGGAATTCAAGGAGGTCGTTGAGGAGGTTGAGAATCCAAAAAGGACGCAATTCCTCCAAAATTGGTCAGTACCCACACTTACTTCACCTAAAATTTATGAGTTTGGCACTTTGTGCTACATAGTTTGGTTTGACACCATTCTTGTTTGAAATGCGCCTTTAATTCTTCACGAATCCGCATTTTTCAATCGTCATAGATATGAGCACAATGATAAGTCATGGTCTTCCCTTCCCATAGGTGTATTTAATCTAAGACTACATACAAAGGAGAGCTATAATACGATGTTTCAAAACCCCTTACCTCGATTAATAGTTGTGCCTATTAAAGGGGCAATCGATCTGAAACGAAAAAGACACAGACATTTTCCTTCCTGACTCTTCCTCGCGTGTTTCGGTTCCAGGGATATGAAACCAAAAAGACACAGAACGAAACATTATACAATCCTCAATAGACATAGACATAGATATAACAGTATAAGAGGTATCTAAAGATATGAGAAAGTATGCCAATTGAAGCATCAAATAAATATTGTAAATAAATCCCATTCAGAAACATCCTATATTCTCATACAATACTAGCTAACATGTTGTTTTTGGAGTCTAGATTTTTTTGACATTGCTGAATGTGGATGTTGTAGAAATTGTAATTGATGACTTGTTTTCTTCAATAACCACTTCTAATATATGGTCATTTATTTGTGGCACCTAGCTTTCATCCAAATAATAGTTAACGATGAAGACTTTAGTTTGAAAACATTTGTTACCCATATCATTAGTGGTGAAGTAATACTGAATGCCGAGAATACTTATTTTCTTTTGAAAAATTCCTTTGTCCTATATATATATATATATTAAGACAACAACAAAGTACAAATCACAAGCCCTCACAGCACTAAATTTCTTCCTTGTCAACTAAGGAAGGCAAGCATATCGAACTGGGCTCCCATACCAGAGGATGTAATGTACCTTCTTTCTAAGTAAAAGGCGTTTTCACAAACTTGAGTTGCTGATCCATCTAAAAAATCATCGAGATTCGAAACCCATTCTATTTAAATCCTTTTGAGAATCTTCACACGTAGCTTTACATTTCATTTTTCATAAATAGCATAGAGTTGTGATCCAAAGAGCATGCCAAAGCCACCACTTCATCTTCTTACATAGATAAGGCTCACTATAAGAGTTGTCCTCTCCAATGTCTGGGATTATAGAAAATATCATGAGCCCATTGTCCTATATAAGACCATTGTGGTCTGGTGAACTTGCAATCCGAAAATATGTCTCTAATACTTTCTTTTTTTCCATAGTAGATGACACCATCAGTCAGGCTAGGTCCATCTAGTCTATGTTTGTTATCTAGGCCTTCGAACAAAATCCTACCACCCAAGCACCCTGAGTTTATAGCCATCGAAAGTTGTCCAAATGGATTAATCCTCACTCACCATACTTCTTCGTTATCTTCGACCAACCATTTAGAGTTCAATTTCATATTGATATTGGGTTTATCTCGAATTGAATTATATAACAAATACGATTCAAATTAAATGATAAATTTGTCAGTGTGCCAAATATGATTTTTCCACATTTGTTGATTCCCCATGTAGAGAATCTTAAAATATGTTCAATGAATCGTTTAATCAACTATTTCTGAGTAAGTGGTATTATGCTTATTATTGAAATTTGAGATTGAAGCTACTGGAACTATCCCTCTAGGAGAACCAACTATGATGTTATGGAACCTACAATTCTTTCCATTTGATGAGTAGCCTTCCATGAAGAGAAACTATCCAAAATGACAGAGTCCCTATGAATGGTCTCTTCCCTAACCCCCTCTATGTTCCTAAACAGAAAAATGACTCTCAAAATAGCAAACACAACATGGAATTGAAAAAGAGACAAATTTCTTGCACTTGTAAATCTCACACACGCTGATTTTATTCATCATCGAGCAGGTTTTATACGCAGGATGATCAACCACCAGCTAAGGGAATATCTCAACAGAACACCAGAAATATAAATTGGTTGGAGAGATTCTCTCAATCACCAACAAAGTTACATCACATCAACCAGAAACAGAATCTTCATAAACAGATGCTGAAACTTAGAATGGATAGTAGCAAAGATTATTTGGTACTAGGATCATAGGGAAGGGTCTTGCTGAATGAAATATAGATCCCCTATTAAGAATCAGCCCAATATAAAACAATATAAAACCAAATTCTTATACCTGTAACATTTTACCCCGAATCCAACGCTGAACAGTGACGCTGAATTGTTTCATGTAGACAACAAGCATACAAGGCAAAAAATGTGACCAGACCCTTGAAAACCTGAGAAGAGATGTGCACCTACTTGTTCATTGGTGAAGAAATAGCTATTTCTGAGTTCGTGCATAGGCAAGGACTCAAACTGTGTGAGTAGAAAACTGAACTAATCAAGCCAAGAAGAGGACTGTCATATGAATGTGTCGGTGCCCACCATGAAACTATTGGCATACTTTCAAGAATACCATTAATGCGATCACTTGGATATTATCAATGGTTCTTGCAACGACTATTAAGGGGTTCACCATGTTGCACCCATTGGAATATTGTGTGATCATGGTCAATACAATTGTCCATCAGTAAAACCTCATTTTTCCTCGGATATGGGAATATTTTGGGTGGAACCATACATCCAATCCACTGCAAAAGGGCATTATGAGCAGTCCAATTCCCTGTAGCAACATTTATACCAAAACTACCATAACTTACTTTACTATTTGTTATGTAAACTTGGGGTAGATTAGGGCTTATGCTTTTTCATTTACTAATGAGGACGAGGAAGAGACAAAACTCTATGGCATTATAAATTTGGGATAGACTAGGGTTTATATTTTTTCATCTACTAAAGAGGATGAGGATGAGACAAATCTCTATGAAAGTATTTCAAAATTAAAAATAAACAATTATTAAAAAAAAATTATAAAATACAATTATAAAAAAAAATATAAAAATAACTCATAGCTGATGAATGGATGACTTGTAGCCATCCATGGATAACTAGGAGCTTATGAATGAATAACCAATAGTTCATGGAAGATAACTAGAAGAATGTGACATAGAAAAAAGAAAATAAAAATCATTGATAGTTGATAAATGGATAATAAGAAGAATGTTGTAGCTAATCATTGATAACTCACTGTTGAACCCATTTAAATAGAAGAATATAAGGAATATAAAAAAATCCAAATTGTCTTCCATTTCATCCCTATTTCTCACCCATTGATCCAACCACAAACTATGTGGGTGGGCTAGTTAACATTTTTATTTCTATGATAGTTGTTCAAAATTCAAAATAAACAATTATAAAAAAAGAATATAAAAAATAACTAGTAGGCGATGAATGATTAACTAGTAGTCTATGTATGGATAACTCATATCTCACGAATGGATAACCAATAGTTCATGGTAGACAACTAGAATAATCTGACAGATTAAAAAAAATGATGGTTGATAAATGAAAAAGTGGCAGCTAATGCATAAATGCATAGATAAAATGTAATTTGGGGTGGACTAATAGTTGACAATAATTTACCAGTGAATAACCTATAATTTATGGTTCTTAACTTTCTCTCTATTACCTAAATCTCCATATAGTCTAGTTAGAATTGATTCCAGTATGATCACTAATGAAAACCATTAAGAAGGACTTCCTAGTGGACTTCCTAGTGGTTTATATCTGAAAAGAAGATTATGTACTTTTGTAAAATCTTCTAATTAGGTTTTCTCTATTGGGACGTTGAAAATTTTTCAAGTGAATAGGTTTTTATGTTTTTGCTGACTCTTATTATAAAAAATAAGGTATATCATCAACAATTTATAAACCAAATCAAGTCGAGTTGATTTTAGAATTAACTCCGTAGAAGATACTTCAAATCTTGGATAAAAACATTGATTTGAATTTCAAAGCTGGATTATGATATATGCAAGATTGATTTAGGGTTTGGGATCATGATCCTTAAATATCGATTATTACCCTAAATTTCCATATTTAAAGTGAAACTGACATGTTGTTATATAGTGTAGATTTGACCAACAATACGTGTATTAGAACAACAACAAATTCCATCCTTTTAATGTGAATGAAAATGAGTGCAAATAGGGCTAGAATAGAACAAGCAAATAGGTGTTGCACGGAATACTTCATAGAACCACTTAGTTACTTGTATGCATTATCAACCTAGTGTATTTTGTAATATTAATTAGGTTGACAGTGACAATAGATTTCAGATCTATTATAGACAATTAGAGGCAAGAGAAAAATGTGAATTTAATGCTTCTAAGAACTTGCAACTTGAACTAACCCATAAATTGTACCAGATATGAATATGCTTAGATGACTATCATAAAAGTGCTTTTATGATGTTAATTATGCCAACAAATCACTCTTAAACAATTTTGAAAATTAACCCAGTTAAAGATAGATTGAAGAAGCACAAACATGGCTAATTTTTAAGAAAATCTAGAATTAAATTCACCTCGAATTTTTTGCTAATAATCAGTAAGCAAAACAGACCCTCAGCTGCCCTAAAAATCAGATTTAAAGGTGCAAGGTACAACCTAAAATGAAAATGAGATGCAGCCCTGAAGGCTCTAATGATGCAAATATTTAGGGTTTTGCAGAAAAATAATGCCTAATCAAAACCTCGGCCCCACCACCATCGTCTGCTCTTGGCAATACAGTTCCAACTTCTTGATTTGTTTCTCCATTTCTTCCATAGATGACCTTAATTGCCTAACCTCTATTAGTGCAGCGTCTCTTCTTAAGATGGCCTGTATTAGTTTCCGGTTTAAGCCTTCAATGGTAATATCCAGTCGTCCATTATGTTAGGGCTAATGGAATGGGCTTCTTTATTTGTACTGTAACTAGGTTTTTTCTTGGGAGTTGTTTTTGTTAGAGGAGAGAACCATGATTTCAACTGAAATTTGTCATTTGGGTATTTACTAGACAATCCAATAATGTCTCATAGTTTTGTATCATAGTTTTTCCAATAATGAAAGGACATAGGTTGTGGTGTGTCTCATACTTCATGAATGCAGATGTTATGGACGATGTGGAACAAATCCCATGGAATTAAACCGGTACACATAACAATGTTCATCTTCAAGAGTTTGAGAATGATCCCATGGAGGATGGAGAGATTTAGGTGATTCCAGTTGTTACAAGGTTCTATGAAGCAAGATATTAGAAGATGTCATTGAAGATTTGATTGGATTTTATTATGTTGAAGGTGGGAATAATGTAGTTATCCATCTTATGAGTTGGATAGGAATTATGACAAAATTCCACCCTAAAGAAGGGGAGTTGGTTAGGCATGGTTGTAAGATTCTCGAAACTATTATGGGTATTGATTTGGATAAGTTAGAAGGTGCCATAAATTATAAATTCAATGAGAAAATTTTGTTGGTTGAGGCTATTGCGCATGCCTCACATCCCCCATCAAGAGTCTCTTTCTATCATCAATTGCAGTTTGTTTGAGATGCGGATTTAGATCATCTCATAACAATATATCTCTTCTTTACTTAAACTAACCTTCCACCTGGATGCTTTACTGTTTGGTGTTGACGCAGGAGCATCTCACTCTCATCAAAATATTCAATATGTTATTCAGACATTAGGGTCTTGATATTTCCGAAGGGAGTGGATTCTCTTAAAGGAAATTAGTCTAATTTTCTTAAGTTTGTAAATAGGTTTTAGGAAGCCTAAAACCATGCATAAATATATGATCTTCTTAGACACTTGTGTAAATATCAAGAAAATAGTTAATGACGCATTGAATAGATAAGGATTGAGTTATTCGGTTCATTGGATATAGGGGTTGACTATCTTATTAAACATTTGTTACAATTTTATAACATTTAGTTTAGGAGTTTGTTGTGATGAGTTGGAATTTTATCTAAGTTATATGTAAGCCTACGAGTGTAGAGTAAGGAGAGAGGAGTTGCTAAGGAAGTAAATAATCGGGCCAATGTAGAGTGGAGAAGTGACCTAGAAGTTGTGTGATCAGTTCAGTGTAGTGATAAAAGCTATATGAATGTGAACTCATCTATAAAGGTTGGAGAAAGTAATGATGTCGGATATCCAACATATATGCGATACTACCGACATCTTCAATTCGTTTGTTATATGACTTTAGCCATGTCTACAGGGAGCACAATATGAGTGCAGACCGTTTATCCAAGGAAGCATTGAATATGAAGGCTGGACTCCTCTCCTTCTCGTAACTTTTAGAAGGAGAAATCATTAAGGAAGGCATGATACATTTATGTTAAGAGATTTTTTATTTATGTGGCATAGTCTTTTTTTGTTCTTTCAACTATGGGATACATTAGCATCTTTCTTGTTTTAGCTGGGGATATAGAGTTTGTTTTCATCCCCTCAGGGGTGTGTTTTCTCCACCCTCGATGCCTCCTTGGATAAGTTGTTTGGGCTCCTTATCTTCTCCATGTGGTATTGCTACTTTAGTCATCTTGGAATTGTGGATTATGTCCCTCCCCTTGGGAATTTTTTTGATACTTATGATCTCCACCCGTGTTTGGACTGACTTATTGTAAGGACTATGTAAAAGTTATCTTTGATTCACTATTGAATATCAAGGAACACCTCTTTTTCTTCTGAAAAAAAAGTTACAAAATATTTGCAAATGATTTTATTAGATGTATTGAGATCTGTAAACTGGGTCTTTAATATTTTTGGGTGAGAAAACAAAATAATTAAAAAATGTACACCTAATAATATTGTAAAAAATATAGTTTGTATTTTGAGATAAATTGCCTAAAGTTTGCTATGGAACGACTTGATATCTATATCGTGTTAAATGACCATGTGATGAACTGTTATACTAGGGAATTATTGATATTTTTCCAGCCATGGTGCCAGTAGAACCAAACAAGTATTTGTCAGACCTGTCTTCCTCCAACTAAGAGAGTTTGAGAAGGCTAGAAAAAGTGAGACATCCAGTAGGTCTATAAGGGCTAGATCAACTAGATGTCAGAAGATCAGAAGAAAATTTAATAAACGCATGAAATTTGTTCTCAGAGGAGGGGGGTCATGTTCCTATGATGATAAGAATAAATCAATAGTTGTTGGGGAATGGTTGTTTATTAATTACAATTTGAATCGAGTAGATATAAACATGGTTAGTATGGATGTGGTACATCCAACAATTTACCCAACCTTTTATTAATTATAAGTTAACATCTTAAGGATTATTCGTTAGAAGATAATTATAATTTCTTATTATATTTCCTATGTTGACTTCATGGGGAGGTGATGGGGGGCGCATCACACCAGCAGCAGGTGAGAGGAGTACACAATCCGCGAGGCAACAAGTATACTCAAAATGTTATGTTATTAAATTATTTTAATGACTATTTTGGTTTCGTTAGGTAATTTTTAGTATGTTTTTTATGCAAGGTTCTCTCAGGGGCACCTCCCTCACATTAGATGTTACTAGACCTGCCTCAAAGCGGTAGGTATACATCGATAAGGCGATTGTAAAAATTTAGGATGGACAAACAGATCTATTGTTATGTTTTTTCAATAGTATATTCGGTTTGTTTATATAATATTATCTATTTTTCATGCAGAGTGTTGATCAAGGAAGCCAGCCGATAATTGATCAAACGACTGCAGCCTCGGGGCAATAGGTAAACATGAATGTAATTCTACATTTTAAATACTTTAAAATTGTAAACGTGTATCATATTGTTTATTTTATTATGTATTTTTCATTTTTATGTTTGCGTTATTTATAAAAATGTTGTCTACTTTTTTTCCAGGCTGATGATCGAGAAAAGTCCCCAGCTGTTGATCAGACGACTGGAGCCTCAGGGAAACAAGTAAACTTGAATGTAATTCTACATTTTAAATACTACAAAATTGTACATATATAAAACATGTAGCATAATGTTTATTTTGTTATCTTTTTTTCGTTTTTACGATTGCATTCATTATGATAATGTTGTATACTTTTTTTGTAGGTGGATGATCGGAGAAAGTCCACAGCTGTTAATCAAACCACACCATCGTCTAAGCATCAGGTAAACCTAGATGTAATTCTAGGAATCTATCATGATAGACAATTTTTTTTAATATAATTTTTTGCTCAGACTATTGCTTCAACAACTAAGCAATGTTTTATATATTTCTGTTGCAGATAAATGATTCGGGATATGAAACAGCAACTCAACAGTCTTTAGACTTTGATGTCTACTAGTTGTTCAATGATGTTGAAATTGGTTCTTCTATAGACCCATTGAAGGTGCTACAGAAGACCTTGAAAAAACATGAGGAAATGGTTCATCTGGCATTGACAGTTCCACAAACAGACGAGATCAAAGCAAAGGTTCATTTGTTGATCCAGAGATGTCAGTCCTTGAAAGTAAGTTGCGGAATCATAATGTAAATTCATTTAGAATTTTATAATTTTTATTTTTATATGATAGTGGACTTATAATACAATGGTTTGTATTTACAGGAAATTATCCAACCACACACTAGTGGTGAAGGCGGTGTTGGTCTCAGTGACCAAACCATTCCACATACACCACATACTGCACCATTTTTGTCCACTGAACAGTCAGAAACACGCTCTACCACACCCCCGAGGCCAGTAGAGGGTGTGGTCGATGTTGACCAACTCACAACAGATCGTGCAGAAGAAGGGGTGGAGGCAGGGTTTGATACTACTGCTAATGCTGAACCAGAATTTCCTGGATCTTCTCGTGTCACTAGCACTGGTTCAATAATGACAACATTTTTTGTGAACGATGAACTCATTCCAATAAAGATAGAGAAGATTCCAGGTAATTATAGATTGTTAAATTTAGTTTTTATAATTTGTTTCTAATATACTGACAAATATTTTTAATGTTGACTAATGATTGCATGCTTTTTTTGCAGGAAATGATGTATTTTATAAAAATCTAAATGATTTGGCCTTGTAGATCTTTGGGCCCACCATCCGCACAAGGTGGGATAGACGGCCAAAATATTTAAAGGATGAGTTGACTAATCGGTTGGTTGGTCTGTTCGGCAAAGATACCTTTTATACATTGAAGGTCCTACAAGAGGCTGGACAACATCTAAAGATTGTCTGAGATCAATATAGGGTTCACCTAAAAAAGAACCCTAGGTATGAGCACCCTCCAATGATTCCATCAAGGGAGTGGAAAGCCCCTGTGGAAGATGGACAAGAGAAGGGTCTGAGAAAATATGGAAATATATCACCAAAAACAAGGAGGTATGCAACACATTCCACAATGTAATGGTTAACCTTATTATTATTAAATTTTATATCGAATTTGGAACATCAACTAACGTAATTCAACACTTGATTAGGCTTTCAAACACGTCAAGGGCCACCAAGACAAGACTGGAAAAAATTGGCCAACACAAGCTTGGGCCTGGTGGTTATTCGAATTTGGTGACACAATTTATAAGTATCGAAAACCCAATACTGCATCCAAATAATATATAGAAAATTATTTTCGTTTTATTCTGGTGCAAAATGTAAAATTAATAATTTTATGCAAATATGCAGGTCGACCGATTCAAATAATTTCCCACTCAAAAATACTTGAAGATTGGCTTCCAACACAGCTTTGAAGTTGTTTTTGAATATCGAAGAATCTTGTCTAGGCAAACACGAACTTCTGTTGATCCATCTCATGCACAGGTATATAAAAACTATATAGTTTAATGAAAATTTATTAATTCTAATGCAATATATCCGTTATAAAAAATTAACATAAACTATTTATTATGTTTTAAGCAGGAAAGTAATGATCCCGTTAATGTCGAGAATGTACACCAACCAATCGAAGATCATGCTTCGATTCCTGATAATGAATTTATTAATATGTTATCGTTTTGTATAGATAATTGCAGATGATGAACATTAATTCTAATTCTCCACAATTCAACTACAGAGCATGTTGATGCAGGTGACATTGAACATGTTGAGGCTAGACAAGATAATGATGAACATGATGATGTGCCAACGCCAGGTCAAAAAACACATTTCTAATGTTTTTTTTAAATAAATTACTTGTAATTATAAAAACAAAAATTAATTAATTAATGAAACGTTTTCACATTATTGCAGCAATTTCGATCCCCTCGCCGCAAGTTCAACCTAACGAGCAATCTACTAGGGAGATCGATCAGCAAATTCCGGAAGATGCTCTTCTTGCTAATTATGTAAAAAGAAGAAAATTAAAAAAGAAATGACTGAAGAAAATATGAATAGTTCTTTTTTATAACACAATGTAGTGCATGGTTTTTTTCCAGGCTATTTAATGAATGAATGCTTTAATGAATGGTTTTATCGGCTATTAACTAAATGAATGGTTTAATGAATGTTTTTTTTAGCTATTGAATGAATGAATGGTTTGTTGAATGATTTAATGAATGGTTTAATGAAAGCTTTTTTCAGCTATTGAGTGAATTAATTTGCAGTAAATTGATATTTGCAAGTAGATGCATTGGGTTTGGGGAATTGAAAGTGGTGTGAAGTGGAGGAGGGGCCATAAGAGCTTCCACCTTCACGTGGTTGGTCTTGATTAGTAGAGAATATTAAATTATTCTCGAAACATAGGGGAGCTGAATGAATGATAAGGAAGTATACATTAAAAATAGTAATTTTTATAATTGTAGTGTTTAAATTTTACTGTTGTTATTTAACTCATCCATTGGAACTTGTTACAGATAGCGATGGGAAACATTTTCATAGTTCAGAGGAAAAAATGGTGTTTTGATGTGATCGATGGCCTTATATACATAGTGTTTTGGTTCTCCATGTTTCCTTAGGTGATATCACTCTTATTACCAAATACTTTACTTGAATAGTTGAATAGTATTGTAATTTACATTGTAATAGTATTGTATTTATTTAGCTTCGTTTTGTTATTTTCGTGAACAGACAAATATTTATTTGATGGGTCCTAACATGAAATTATTGCAACAGAAAATTATTTATAGTATGTTGAATGATGTTTTGAAAGGTAAAGTAGAAGAATACAATGCCAAGCTCCACAAATCATGGTAAGTTGTAACAAAAAAAATTATAAATAGTATAGGCAACATATTCCTAATTCTCATACATATTTTGCTTCAGTTAATTTGATTTGTATTCCATACTTGCTCAATTTCTACCATTATTTGTTTCCTATGATTTCAATTTGCTTGAATTGATAATAGAATATATCAGATATGCTTAGAAATTATCAAATATGCTTAGAAATCCAAAAACATGGATAACATGTTTTGTTGCCTAAAAATGTTAGGTTCCTTGTTGTCGATTTTGAATGGTTTTCTTTGTAATAGAATCGTTGTCAAAATAATAGATACATTTTTCAAATCTTATTAGATTGCAAATACAAACCTAGGGTTTCCCAAGATCTCTATATATGGTCAAAAGTGATCATATCAAAGAGATGTGAATTTTCCTTGATATATATAGTCAAAGGTTGTAAAGTCACTTTATGGATTTGTTGATTGTCCTTCATCCATGTAATCACCAACATGGAATCTCCATAGACTTGAAGTCAATCAAGACCTTTCACAAGTGATAGAGATCTTCTCACAACAAAACCTCTCTCTTGGTCACTAGGGATAGAGATCTTGGTCCATTCACTATTTGTTATAATCATGCTTAGTTCACTTTATCAAATTCACTCATAGTCCTAAAAATACACTCATGGTCCACCAATATCCATTCATCTATGTCCTAAATTTTGGAATAGAGGAGAAAAGTATTAAAACTTGGGCCAAGACACATTATATAGATCCCTCAAAGGAAATAAACCACAACGAGAAAAAAACTTAAACAAAACTAAAATGAAGAAGTAGGGATCTGGGGGGGATCAAGGAACAAAACAAGTAGCAATTACAACTTGATCAGATGATACAATCCAAAGGAGGAGGTTAAATCAAATAAACCTACAGCTTAAGGCAAGTAGTAAGAACATTATATTTTTCATAGTTGAGCCAACTTTAGATTAATATGAAACCATATCTCGTAATTTTTCCTTCTAAATGGAACAAAGAAAAAAAGTATTCAGTAACAAAGATTGTTTCTTATATAACCCTCATCAAGCCATTCTTTTTGCATAGAGGATGGCAAACATTTAGATTTTCCAAGTATTGGCCTTAGATTTGGCCATATTGGTTGTTTTCCTAACCAAACGTATTGAACCAAGTATTTCGAGGTAAAAAAAATTTGTGTCACATAATTTACATTAAATGACATATCCCCCATACTAGGTTATAAAGAACCTCATTACTCTATGCAATAATGTCCTAGGGTTTAAATCCTCAAACCCTAATTCTTCCACTCTTACATCATCATAAGCATCAATACTTCCACGTAGCATCAAGAATACAATAACTCTATGATATTTTCCTAGCATTACATACCATAAGAATAAAGATCCAAAAACATACAAGGTGTTAAATCTACTCTCCATGTCTTCTACTAGGGTAGAAACCTTAGTGTTACAACAAGATACATAATAACCATCATCGGCAATGGTGTATTCTTCTCTAGGGTTTTCATGTATAAAACAAATCTTAGTCATCACAAAAAAAAAACTAACATAACAAGTGAGCAAGCTCTCCAAGAACATGTAAGACGTTTATCATCCCTTGTCTTCTCCTAAGGTTTCCAAAATAGTAAAGAAAAAAGCATACAAAATGAAAATTACTTGAATTGGAAAGATGCACATTCTAGAGAAAGAAGCATGAATTGACATGGGCATGTTTTCCTAGGTCAAGGAGGTAGGTTTAACACAAGACATTGTACCCATAGGAGGAACATTTCTTAGTGCAAATTCATGATAACTTGTATAAATTTGGGAATTCTAACTTTTAATGTGATTTTCAAATTTCACTTCTCACCAAATGTTTCCCATATTCAATTCTTATGAATATTCAACCATAGGATGATATTGAATATAAATTATAGTAGAAACCTATGGACGATATTTCACTTTACATCAACCCCAATCCACTATGAATTGCAAGAGTAAGGATATCAAATGTATGCCAACAAGTTTCAGGTATTTTAGGCACACTTTCCTATCCTAGGGTTTGAATCATCAAACCCTAATTCTTCCACTATTACATCATCATAAGCATAAAGACTTCCACGTAGCATCAAGAATACAATAACTCTATGATATTTTCCTAGCCTTGCACACCATAAGAATAAAGATCCAAAAACATACAAGGTGTTAAATCTACTCTCCATGTCTTCTACTAGGGTGGAAACCTTAGTGTTACAACAAGATACATAATAACCATCATCGACAATGGTGTATTCTTCTCTATGGTTTGCATGTATAAAACAAACCTTAGTCATCACAAATGAGCAAGCTCTCCAAGAACATCTAAGACGTTTATCATCCCTTTTCTTGTCCTAAGGTTTCCACATGAACCCCAAGTCTCCAAGACAAGTGCCATGAAGGGTACAAATGATGAATGAATATGATATATTTCTCCTCCCTTATATATGCAAATAGGTGAGGGAGGATAACATAAAATAAGAACAAGTAGCCAACATGGAGAACCCACATGGAGCACTCTACAATCCAAGGTTATGCATGTCAAACTAGGGTTTTGTCCAACCCCGAAAGTGAGATTCCCTCCAAGTCAAGATAGTGGGATAAATTACCCTCCTCCAAGATGGTTTGGTCTCCAACAGGGTTTTACTCCTATACTCCCTCTTTCATGTTGTTTTGGTGTCCAAGTTCCCTTGTGTAAGTCGTTGCTCTAATTCTGTGTCAAATTCCCTCTCATATACCCAATGCTACTCTTGAAGTAAACTAGCATTGCTTGAAGTAAACATGTTCATATGCTTTCAACTGTATCTATTGTCTTTCTATAGAACTAGATGGTTGATGTACAACTGTTTAGAACAAGTTACTGTAGGGAGAAACCATCTCCCATTATGCTAGTGGTGCTAAAGATAGTTTGGACAAAACACATAGATATGGATGTACGATTTATTCTTAGCAAATGAAAAGCAAGGACATTTGTAAGGAATTGTGAAATTTGAGTTAATGTTTTTTTAGAAGTTCATGGTCTATTTCATTAACGAAAATTCACTTCTATTGTTATGATATCAGATCTATTATTATAGTGTAAACCCATTGTTGGTGTTAGAACATATTCAAAATTTTGGTGATTGATGAAGCTTAAAGACTTATAAGGGGTTGGTCATGCAAGAGTCTTAGAAAAAATTCAAAATTTTAATGGTTTGGAGGAGTTATGGTTCTAGTAGCATTTTGTTTAAAATATTTTGAATAAAAATTATAGTAAAAAACTATGGACAATATTTCAATTTACATCAACCCCAATCCACTAGGAATTGCATGATTAAAGATATCAAACGTATGCCAACAAGTTTCACCTATTTTAGGCACACTTTTCTAAAGATAAACCAAATTTGAAATCACTTTAATTATTATTTACAATATTAAGTATGTCTTATTATATTTAAGGTGTTTGTCAAATTACTCAACAATTTCAACCCTTAATATGTCAAATTACCATGAACAATAAGTTTTGAAAATTACTTAATAAGCATCAAGACTTCCATGTAACATCAAGAAAACAAGAACTCTATGATATTTTGCTACCCTTACATACCATAAGAATAAAGATCCAAAAAACATGCAAGGTGTTACATCTACTCTACATGTCTTCTACTAGGGTAGAAACCTTAGTGTTACAACAAGAGACATAATAACCATCTTCGGCAATGGCGTATTCTTCTCTAGGGTTTACATGATTTTTATTATCAAGATGGATATCGACTAGTTACAGTCCGATAAGCTCCAAACATAATATAGGTGAAGGCGAATATATAATAGTTTTTTATCCAAACAAATCCAATTTACTAAGAAATAGTCGTAGTAGTTTCATCAATAGAGAAAACAACATTAATTCACTAGATCACTACTTTTCACCTGTATGGATTTCTTTGCTATTTATCATTTTCATTTTGGCTAGGAAAGCTATGTTTTCTTTGTTTCTTGATATTGAAGCTTTCATTTTGTATTTTTTCTTTTGCAAGTATATGTGTACCATTACAGGAATGAGTGACCTTGATCCTGTTAAATGGCCAAAATCACAGTAGCGTAATATCCAGGTATTCATTGGTGGAAATATATGCTTCATTTCTTGTAAAATTTCTAAAGTAAGGGTTCTCGAAGCTGAGATGTTACTAAAAATTTTAGCTCTTCATGTATGAGGGTCTTGTCATCTTATTTAATGTGTTTTTGTTTATTTTCCAAGCAGGTTGGGTGGGATGAATCAAGTGTTGGTGAAAGACATAATCGAGTTTCTATTTGGGATATTGAGCCTGTTGCCACTGCACTTTTTCATTTGTCCTCCACACTTTTTCAGGCCCAAGCGCCCACGGCAGCCTGGAATGTTGGGTAAAATCTATCCATCCACTTTAATCAATATTGAACTTTCTAGACATAAAATTGGAGGCATTCTTGTACCATTTATAAAATCATTATCATATGGTCCTTTTGTCACTGATGTTATATGTTGTATCTTAATTAATTGTTGCAATGTTTATCTAACTTTTGAGTATCTAACTGAGGATGATATCATGCTGATTTGTTTGCCATCTCCATGCCATATGAGTTAGTATGTCTAGTGTACATTGTCTTTGAGAAAACATGAAAATTTATTATATGTTGTTTCTTTGATTCTTTTCGCTTTTGCTCATTTAGCTAGTATTTGAAACTTGAGAGATTTAAGTGGCTGCCCACTAAAGTGATGGTCCTCAAATAGGCCCAGGTTATGATGGTCCTCTTTGCAACACTTATCAAACACTTATCTTTGTTGGGAATCAAGACTATAGCCTAATTATACATATGGAACTTTGCAGATCAACATTACTTATCAAACGCTTATCTTTGTTGGGAATCAAGAATGTGGACCTGATTAAACATATGTAACTTTAAATTTCTAATTGTAACCTCAATCTCATGAATTGAGCTACCCCTGGTGAATTTGAGTTGTACCTCTCTTGGGAATTTAGAGTCTGAAATTCGACTTGTATGAAGAGGGACTCCAACACAAGGATCGCGGCTCAAAGTCCAACTATTAATTAGAGATTTGTACATATCAAAAACATATCTATTTCTAGCTCCCTGTACGCAAAACCTTAGTTCTGAGACTAAGCATCAATCTTGACATTCATTCAAGAACTCTTATTGCATCTCCCAAAATTTGAATCATATTTCATTATATACAATGAAATAGAAACAACCAAATTAGTTCCAATTGTTGCAACGTTGAGCGTGAATTTAAATTAAATGAAATCATAAATGGTTGCATATAGTTTGTGTTGCATAGGTCCAAACATATCAATGTTGTTTTGTACCTTCAAACACAGAAATATGCACAAGTCTAAGACTGCTCATAATGTTTTTGAGTTATAATAATGCTTATGGCCACAAAACCTCTCCAAGGCTGAATCATCCTTCCCAAACTCTTCCATAAATAGGGTTCATAAAGATGGCAAAAACCCTCTCCAAGGGGGGTTATTCTAAACATGACACACTATAAGGAATGGGGTACCTTAAAGGTGGACACACTTCCTCAATAGAATACAAATGATATTCTAAACATGACACACTATTAGGGATGGGGTACCTTAAAGGTGGACACACTTCCTCAATAGAATACAAATGCTAGCATTCCTTTTCCACAGCCACTGGAAGGTGAAAATAGTCCACGAAAATATTTTTAGTCATCATAGAATACAAATGCTAGTATTCCTTTTCCACAACCGCTGGAAGGTGAAAATAGTCCACAAAATATCTTTAGTTGTCATATTCCTTAGGTGTTTGTTCGGTGTGCTGATGTGAGTACTAAAAATTTCCTTTCTCAAATTACCGTTGAATACAACCTATATTTAGATGAATATCCCTTTAAATTATGCTATGGAAAATCTAAGCAAGCTTATTTACTTTGTTGTCTTCTCATCGATCTCAAAAATTGTAGATTCATTAACCATTTTACTTCACACAAGTTTCATATTTTGAGGTTTCTCATGCTCCGAACTACTGACTTAAGGGTGTATTTATTATTGCTTTACCCATGAAACTGTTTTTTACAACTATTGGGAGGTTGATCCAACCCATATGCATGCCCAAAATTAAGGTTAATGGTAGTATTAACCACATATCTGGATCAAGAATCTAATATGGTTGTTTATTTAAGGTTAAAAAGTGCCCAACATTAGAGATTAGGGTTGGAATTGTTGGTTATAGTGCTTACGATGCTTAGAACTACCTTGATATTTTTTATTGTCTTATGCCCAAATTGACGGATTAAATACCCAAACTTTCCAAGCGTTCTTCTTTGATACTGTTACATGCCTAATGTTCCTATAGGTGATATTTAAAGGTCTGGAATATGCCTAGAATCTACTATGGCACACCCACGACTATCCAAAATTGATCCTTTGAAGCCAAAATACCGATAAAAATCTATAGAAGATGTCAATGGTTTCTTCCTCAATATGTGAACTAATGATGAAAACTTATTGCAAAGACCTAGGTCTTTCTGCTTTTGTATTTGATATCCGAGCACTTAAGGGTGGATTTGTCTTTGTAGGTGTTTGGGGAGAGTTAGTGTAAATGGTGAAAAAAACTACAATGAACAATATACTATATTGTTAAAAGGTGGTCTATTCCAGGACCTACTAGCAGGTTTGAAATTGATTCAACTCTAAGTCTCTCCCAACTTGTAATATCAAATAAGATTTCAAGGAGTGGATAAAATAGAATTTAAAATTATATATGAACCATTAGAATTTATCCTCTTGTACGAGGTGGTATTGTGAGTAACATGCTAATGTATCATTTAATTGAACATGGCAAATGTTGTTGGGATGAACACAAGTTCAATCCTAGTTTGGAAAGGACAAGGGTCTATTGGAAGGCCATGCACACCAGTAAGTGGGGTTTCTTCTACTGATGGATGAAAATATGCTTTAGTATATGATACAGTTCCAAATGTTTTTGTATCACTAGACAATGGCCCATCTACAACAAGTTAACAAATTTCCCCAAGAAGTTTAGTTTCCTCTAAAGGGAATGGTATTTGTTATACAAGTGGAATTAATATGACTGAGGAATTGTTGATAAACCACTCCACGACCTCGCACACCTCAGTATTGATAACTCTATTTATGTTCCTTTGATCTGTAAGTTGTGTTGCATAACCTTTGCTAGTTTAAGATATGTTTTACTCTTTTGTTGTACAGTTATCTACCAAGGTTCGAAGGATGGAGGTGTTGGATCTGAAACAGTCACAACAACTATTACATGTGACTCCCTTGATGCAAAAAACCATGGTATTCACTCTTTACATTTTAGATTTGTTATCTGTTCTATTTAGGATTTCTTGATTTTGTACAATGATTTGAATTGATAAGATAACTTTCATAAAATGATCTGGTTTCTTTTATAATTTTGAGTGTGCAACATAAAAATGGGTCATAGGAAGATTGAAATTTTCATCCATGTTTTCATATGAAAAAAGATAATATGATTGACCATCTATATAAGTCTCATGGTCAACACTCTCAACAGACTAAACATGGAGGACTAGAACATGGAATTTCCTATGGAAACTAAGTATCTTAATTTAGTTGTAATGATAATGAAGAATTTAGTTGACCAGATTAACATCAATATGGATAACCAAAAATAATTGTTGGATGTATTCACTCAACACATGGTGATAGAGACCAAAAACGCATATCCAACCACATATACATTTGTAAATGAGGAACAAATAACACACTTTGTCTTTCCAGAACCCCAAACTCCATCTTTTCATAATAGAAATTGATGGCCCCATTTCCCAATGATTCACATGCATAAATTTAATGGCTCAAATCCCTCAAGTTGGGTTACCCAAATGAAACACTGTTTTTCACTCCATGACACTAAGGATAATACCCAAAAGATAAAAATTGGGGTCTTATAGTTAGACTTAGAATGCTGGTAATACTGGCAATGGTACCATAAATCTCATTGTCTTTATTTCCCTTGGATCCAAATTGTGAAGGTCCTTCATGATTATTTTGAACATTACAATCATTGACCAAATTATGCCAAAGAAGCATAGTAATGGACTACATTACAAACTTTGAGCAATTAGCAATCTGCATGGATGGCCCCTCGAGTTTTGCTTTTGGAATGTTTCATCAATGGCCTAAAAGAGGCAATTCAATGGCCTAAAAGGATTCTAGGTACCTTTTGACGAATATTAATTTCTTTTATTAATGTTTGTGTAACTTAGGTTTGGGAAATCAAAATATTTTAGGCAATTTGATCCACTTGGATGCTTAATAGATCAAGAGTTAAGATAGATATATGTAGTCTTGTGCTCCTATGTATTGGCCACTTAGTATATAACTAGCCTAATTGTTTCTAAATTTGACACTCTTGGTTTCTAAATTTAACCTCTAGTCCTCTTCACATAGGTTATTGATACCCTCATGTCAAAAATTGAAAGATTTATTTTTTTATTAATTTATATTGTTTCATCAGTTATCCGACGGCAATCCGATGACACTGCCATTGTTCTGACAGTAACAGTTCGTCGCATATCTGACTCCCATCATTGATATCCGACGACGATTCATGCATCCGACGACGATTTCATGCATCCGATGACCGATTTAATATAATTTGTTGTCTAAAAAACGACGATGGGAGGCCGAAAAACCGACGACAATGTCATGCATCCGACGACATATTCGTTAGGGATGTCAAGAAATCGACGCTTGTCCATCGCACATTCGACACCGAAAGGATGTAAGACCTCGTCGATTTAATATAATATGTTATCTAAAAAATGACGACGAGAGGTCGAAAAACCGACGACCAGGGTCGTCGAAAAATCGACAAAAAGTTGATATAAGAGTTCTCCAGAATAGGATAAAGCTCTGTCGAAATGTCGACGAGATTCGTGAAGGTGTCGAATAACCGACGAATTCTCATCAACGACAAAAAAAAATGTAGTTGTCGAAAAATAGACAGGTGTTTGTTAAATGTCAGGCATTACATCTGTTGAATTTCAAGCTAAAAAAATTATGTGATGTCCAGCACCTGACTGAGCTGTTGGAACTTCCAACACTTCTTTGATCAACTTCATGTCTCCATGCTTGAGAGTGTCCCTGACCATAGGACTTTGTCTTCTAGTCTTCAAATCTTCCTGTATTGGTCTTCTTCCATGGCTCATTGGTTCTTCTCGTTGATGTGTATGAAGGACTCCTCCTGGGTTGACTTCTTTGACTTGCACATTCTTGGGCTTTGTGAGCATCTCAATATGTGACATGTGGCAGCAACATGCCCAACTTGATTACATGTCCAGCATCTAACTAAGTCATTTGTCCTTCCACCACTTCTTTTGTAGAGTCTACACTCCACAACTTTATGACCAAAGTTAAAACAAAAATAACAATAACCATTGAAATCACTTTCATACCTGGGTCTTAAAGTTGTTTCTTTTTTGAGCTTGCTTTAAGGAATAGACCTAACTCCTTGTTTCATCTTTGAACTTCCAAAATCTTTGTTGTCATGTGCAGGTGCATGGAGAGCAACTTTGGACGTTGATGGACCTGCTTCTGAAGTCTTTGGAGACAAAGTATCATCTTCAAATTTTTCCTTGTCATTCTTGTAACAAAGACCAGTTTTGTCGAGTGGAGATCACTGGTAATCCAGAGATCTTATATAGGACAACTGAATTGTTCTTGAACTTGACAAAGGCTTCATTCTTCTCACCTTTCTTCCTGAGACTAACTACCTCCATTTCCAGCTTCTGGATTGTCTCCTTTTTTTCTTCCAACTGAATCTTCGGGATTTCTTCTATCCTCTTGGCTTCCTCCAGCTGAGTCTTTAGATCATGATTGACCTCTCTAGTTTCTTTAAGTTCTTCAACATGCTCTTATGGTTCTTCCTTTTGACTAATCAATTCAGTCTTTAGTTGTTCAACTTCAGCATCCTTGTCTTTCATTTGATCATGCAACTCTTTGTCCTTGTTTTTGAGCTTCACAAGCAACACTCTCATTGTCATGGTCTTCTGTTGATATTCATTCAAGGAGTCCAAGATTTTTTTTTTGAACTTCATGAAGTCACTATGGTTTAAATTTACCATGTTTAGAAACCAATTGGCTCTGACATCAATATTCAGCAATGTGAGATGTATCTCATGTGCAGCCTTTGATAGCCCTTCATCATCATATGCAAGAACCTTCTCAATTGCATCACACGAACTATCATTACAATCACAAGATTCCAATTGGCTTTGACATCAATATTCAGCAATGTGAGATGTATCTCATGTGCGGCCTTTGATAGCCCTTCATCATCATCTCCAAGAACCTTCTCAATTGCATCACACGAGCTATCATTACAATCACAAGATTCCATACCTTTACTGGAATCCTCTTCTTGCTTGTTTTCTTCTTGATTGATCTCTTCCATGGGCTTGTCTTCTGATTCCTGATATGTCTTTTCGGGTTCTGGTCTTTCCTTCTAGTACTTGCTTTCCAACTTGAACCATAGGTCTTTGGCTAAAGTGTACTCCCCTACACTTTCTTTCACTGAACTAGGAAGTCCAACTATGAGGAACTTCAACGTTATAGTATTGTCCTTCTTTGTTTCCTTCTGTGCGTCAATTTCCCCTTCTTGTTTGATGGAGCGGGTGGATTGATCACAATCTCTCAAACGCCAAAATTCTTCAGATATGCCTTCATCTTGCTCCTCTAACTGAAATAATCTGTTACATCAAGTATTGGCATGTCATTGCTTGATAACTCTTCTTTTGCTTCCATTGTGTCTAAACATCTCCTTCAAGCTTGCTAGGATTGTAATGAAGACCCGCTTTGATACCAATTGTTGGACACAATGGCCACACTGAGAGGGGGGTGAATTAGTGTGGAAGCAATTATAAACTGTTTACCTTCTTTTAATCAATCAAAGTATATCAAGCATTAATCGCATAATCAAATTCATCAAGAGTCATACAACATCACATCAAAGAGACACAAAAATATTTGTAATTTGATTTTTATTTATTGTACATGGAAGACAACAATCTTCTCAATTACAATCAGCACCAATTGACAGAAAGAGAACCAACTCTGAATAAGGACCCAGCCTGGTTTTCTTAGCTCCAACTAAGAATGGTTTGAGGAGTCTAATCCTTAAGTGCAACTCATTGCTTGATGTTAATCACCGAGTGTCATCAATATGCTGCTCATGCTCATTATCTCTGTTCATCATCTCTTTTCATCAACGCTGCACATCATCTATACTGTCAGTCATAGGTCTACTCATCAATACTGCTACTTATCAATCATCGTGTTCGTCTCCTCACTGCTACTCGTGAACCTCTAGTCAATCTTTGTTGCTCATCCTCTTCATTCTTCACTGTTGCATCTCTGCATGGTCTGCTCACTGCTTATCAAGTCATCAATCATCAAGGTCTGATCATCATCAAGGTCTTCATAGTTGTAGGTGTATCATTTTGCCTCTGCAATACAACTTGTCATCAAGGTATCAATCACAATAAAAAAGGTAAGCATCTGCATGCTTCACTTGTTTATACAACTGTACTTCATCAATTATCATCATCCTTAGAGTGTCACTTGCATTTTCATCACAGAATTTGCATCATAAAATATAAGGCATCATCATCTTCATTAGTACACAACTGTATGTACTCAAGCACCTAAGTCATTGTTTATATGCTACCACTTGTATGCACTGCATCATTAATTAACTACACTTGTTGTACATATATCATCATTACTTCATATATACCACTACATCATAGGCATAGGCATAGGGTAAGTGTTTCACATGTATACTTGGCTGGATATGCATTATGTATGATCATAGTTTGTATCATTAAAGCATCATCGTATCACATATCAATCCTACATTGACCCATACCACAAGCTTCATACTTGAACTACCAACTTACTCTTGAACTGTGCATACAGATCACAACTCAGAACTTCAACCATAATCACTGCATAAGTCATATAGCAAACTTTACACATACTTCATCATTGTATCAAGTCATCAAGCATCTTCACAAGGTATCCAAAACCATAGGTTATGCATGACAAGGCATAGGAGTACATGTATCATTTACCACTTCCATCATTTTACCATATGTGTTCATCATTGAATACAGAGATCTTCATATCACTTGACATTCACTGTTTATGTCATTGTAAAGAAAGCATACCTGATCATCATGGCTTGCATCATTTCATTTTTGTATGCTATGTACTAAAACAAGTTATTGCATTCTTTACGATGGTTGTGGCAGCCTTGTTCACCAACGACGGCAGCTTATCAAAAGCTTACCAAAAATCTTTCTCTACACTACTGTTCATGCCAACCCATCACTGTATCCACTTCATAATCATCAATTTACGCACGTTACATAAAGCTTACCTTTCAATGCTTTCTACACCACAAGTTCTGCTGCTACAAATGTCTGCTCCTAAACTCCAAAATTCACCACTTGACAATTCTGCCTTTAACCAAGAGGAGCTGCCTGAAACAAGTTCAGCCTATCTGTAACTTAACTCATGATGCTGGTGTAAGCCCTAGCAAGGGCTGTCGTGAATTTTGCTTGCCCTAACTGGGTTGTCAAAACACACAGGAAACCCTAGGCAAGGTTTGGGTGACTTGAGGATGGCCCTAACAGGGTTGTTGAGAAGATAAAAAAAAATATTGTTGCTGCCTTATTTAGAAAAGGAACATTCAAACCACCAAAAAAATAACCATGGACTGCTGCTATTCGGATGCCTCTGTGGAAGGTTGTCAATCTCGAAATTTTATAAAGATTAAACTCCTAAAATAATCTTCACAAAATTTTGGGTCTGTTCTTACTGTTGCCACCAAGAATTCGGGTGTTCATCAAAATTTTACTGCTGCTGTCACTACCGAACTTTGTTGCTGCAATTTTCAACCCCAAAAATTGCTCGATCTTTTGTGGAACCTTCTGCTGCAACCCTGCCGAATTCCTTCCTCGGATCAGTGAATTTAACCCCAAAAATTTATATTCTGTTGCTGTAAGAAGACATTACTTAACTGCTGCTATTACTACTGCTGTCTGCGAATTAAAAAAAAATTAAGACTCTACTGAGGCAGCCCATCCAAAAATCCATAGTCATGATTTGTGTCTGTTGCTCCCATACTGCTCCTGAACAGCGAAATTCCTCAGTCATCCAGTCACGAAAAATTGTAGAGCTGTCCTTTCATCCGAAATTTTTATGTCAAATGAGTAAGGGCGTTGGCCTATTTATATACATTTTTTCATGATTTTTTATTGGGTCGACATGTCAAAAAAAAATTATTATTATTTTTGAATTTAATTGGAGCCGAATTCATCAGAGTAAGATATATTTTAATAATTTTATTTTTATTTTTATTTTAAACTAGTCCACAGGCCATTTTTAATAGTCAAACCTTAGGGTGTGATTCAACTCTACCAAGTTAGGGTGTCCTCCACACGTAGGGTTTGTTGCATGTATTTTCTAATGACTTCTTCAAAAGTCATTCTTAAGGTTTGTCCATGCAACATCAATCCTCCATCATCCTACACATCCTTCAGAGTGCAAGGATCATCAACCCATGTCTAAGTGGCATCACATGTGTGTGGGTGCCTTCATCATGCATCTAACCACATCAATTGCAATCAATGGGCTTCACGACCTTTGCAAGGGCACCATGGTCTTCATGAGGGGTTCTAGGTCTTCATCAAGTGTGCAAGAACCATTAAGCCATCAAGTGTGGGTCCAAAGGGCTTCTTCAGGGCTTCTTCATTAGGCAAGGGGCTTTAACCACCTCAACCACACCAGGAGACCTATAAGGGTCAAGATATCACCCATGGGAGTGTTGGATCTTCTCCTAGGGTACCATGACACCATCAGAGCATAAATGACCACAAAATGGGTCATTAAGGCTTCTCCAACCCATCTAGGGCTTCTCCATCGTTCACCGAGGCTTCAAGACCATCTCCAGTGTCTTCAACACCATCACCAGGGTCTTCAACATCTTCAGTAAGGTGGTGGCTCCAAGATCTTTCCTTGTGGGTACATGGTCCTTGTCAACTGGGTACAAGGTGCTGCAAGGCACAAACCCACTTTGCAAGGGATCCAAGGCTCAAACCCACTTTGTAAGGGGTCCAAGGCACTGCAAGTGGGACTTGGTGGCATCAATGACATCTTGTGGGGTCACTGCAAGTCCATGTTGGCATCACTGACAATTTCATCAACACACGTCCCTTTCTTGTCATTTTTACTCTATTTTTCAGCATTTATGTATTATATTTGTGGCTGCAATTTTAGGGATAAAAAGACCTAAAAATCTGGAAAAAAAATTCCCAAAACCCTATTTTTACTCTATTTTTCAGCATTTATGTATTATATTTGTGGCTGCAATTTTAGGCATAAAATGACCTAAAAATCTGGAAAAAAAAATTCAATTCATAACTCCAAAAATAGTCGTGAGTTTGTATTTATGGTCCTCCCTACAAATTCGCGCTATTGGATTTATCCACGTAATTATGGTCCTCCCTACAAATTCGCCCTATTGGATTTATCCACGGATCTTGAAGGGCATCCTCATTTTATGTATAAAAAACCCTCAAAATCATATATTGTTAAAAAACCCTAAAAATTTACATAAATTAAAAAACATAAAAATATTTGGAATTTGCCAAATTTGGTCCACTCCTCAATTTCGCCCTAGGTGATTTAACCATAGATTCAAAAGGGCATCCTCATCCTCCAACCTGCCTTGGGAAACGTGAAGTCAACATATCTTCCAAACACTAGGCAACGTTCTGCTTTTGAGGCCATCTCTGACCTCGCCTTGACCTCCTTATCCTTCTCTCACTGAGGGCACACTTTTCTAAGGTGTCCTTGGGCTTATATTAAATTCTTTAGGAAACATGCGACTATGTTGCAAATCTTTGCTAACTAATGTGTTGGATCAGTAGTAGGTTGAATTAACTCCACAGTAGATTTAGTTGTCTTCTTATCTTATTATTAGACTCCATATAAAGGCATTGATCTGTGCCATAAAGGTTGTAGAAAGGTATCTGTTTGTTGGTGATTGCAGGTATCTTGATAGGGCTCTCCCCTAGGTTTTTGGAGTTACCCAAAGAAGTTGAGAGACTAAGCTGAGGTGACATTGGGTTTGGATCTCTCCCATGCTTACAATTCCTTGGCGCTTATTGCATCACATTGTGCTACAAATCCCATGCTTACAATTCCTTGGCGCTTATTGCATCACATTGTGCTACAAATCCTAGACTGCCAGTTTGAACGGTAACATTGTCTATTGCAAGCATGTTCAGGTTGGAATGAATGCTATGCTCTGTCCTTTTCAGTATGCTTGTAATCTTACACTCGACTTCTAACAATGATGTTGTGATTAAGGCGCACCAAAAATACTATTAAGTTTGAGTGTGTAGTCTATAGTGTATGACGCCCGTTCCCCTAATTATAAAACTATTTCAAATCCCATTCAGCAGTAGAGGTTAATCCTGTGCACCACTAGCTTCTGCTGTAAACCCAATCAGGAATCTATGCATAAAGAGGTTATCCTTGAGCGACAGACGAGGATATTTACCTTAGGAGAATTAAGAGTACCCCCGCTTTAGTTTGAGGACTGGATTGACAACCTAAAGTGGCATGGGAAGGTGCATCCCGCATAAGTATGCCCTAGCATTGTGCTCTTTTCTAACCTATTCCTATCCACTGGAACATCTAGAGGAATGTTGATGAGGGGTATACCTTGGGGGACAACAAGCACAAACAATAATTGACCTATTCCCAGCCTGGCAAAAGGTGACATTCTTCCCCATAAAAGATGAGTTTGAGAACATAAATAGATTAATGGATGCACAAGACTGCAAAACATTACACACACAGCAATATTTTGACCTAACATACCTGGATTACTACATAGACGACCATGATAAATGTAGTAAATTATGGCCCAATCCAAAGTATTTTAGCACCGCTATATAAAGGAAAAAAATGACAAAGAAAAATCAGTCCTAAAACAAAAGCCTATAACATAAAAATCACAAGCATAGTACTATTAATTCAAGACATTTCACTCAACATGATCAATTTTCAGATAATCAACATTTCTGCTAAATATAAGCAATTGTCATAGAAATTAATGATGTTTCTTCCAGAGAATACATTTTCACCCTGTGCATAATGAGGCGATTTACATATTTGCATTCAGCATGCTTAGTTTTGAACAGATCGGAAAAGTGTTAAGAGGGAAAGGAAAAGATTGATGATGTCCAAATAGAGCACTATGGAAGCCCAGATGTATTCATCATAAGTATAACGTTTAATCAAATTGTCTGTGTCATAAACAATATATGCACTAAATATTATGGAAGCTAGTGCGCCATATATTGTCACTGAAATCTTTCCCAATGGGAAAAATGCCTATAAAAACATTCCAATTGCAAGTTAGTAGCAGAAAATAAATAAAATTTTCGAAAATGGACTAGGAAAGATAAAATTGACAGACATACCTGAATGAGACCAAAGAAAATAAGCACCATGATTGCTGAAAACAAAATGGGCCCAAGGAAGCTGAAGTCATGTCCTCTTCTTGCTGCCCAGAATGTGTATGCAGTAAGACTGACAACAACCAGTGCAGTAAGTATTACAGACTCCAAAATTATCTTCCCTGTCAATGCAGAGAGGTAGGTTAGGTCAACAATTGAAGAACGGATATATAGCCGGTAAGAATGAAAACAAATAACTTGTATGGCTATGCCATAAGAGACTGATAATGTTTGGTTTGTTTATGGAAAACCAATACCTATGGACACTGCCTTTCTCTGCAAAGAGAAAGGGGACCTTGATGCCACAGTGGGTTTACAACTTAATCCCTCTTAAGTGTTCTCTTCTACATAAGATAAAGATATTTAATCTTGGGCAAGTTCATACACAAGTTACCCAACCCCAGCCCCAACAACTCACCAGGATAACCGGGTCCTTCATAGCCATGTTTTCATTAACGTGTTTTTTTCTTTGCTTCCAAGTTGCTTCCTGAAGGAGTGCTGGCCAGCCCCTACAGATAAAATGCGTCTCTGCAGATTCGAACCTTGGTGGTAGTTATGAAACAACCTTGGTGGTGGTTATGAAACACCCTTGCTTTACCATGTAAGAAAACCTGGTTGACCTGATTTTTATTTCTGATTTCCCAAAAGTTTGCTTTCAGGATCAGAGATTGAAAGTTGCCAAAGCAATGATGCTACTTCAATTTCCAAGAAGTTTCTGTTACACTCGATGCACAGTCCAGGCAATCTATATCTCTAGACAATAATTGTTGTATTTTGAATATAAAGTTTAAAATATAAAAAAGGGGGAGCTGCATAGCAGCCAGTCCCTGCATTGATTTTAAAGTTCTTTTGAAGGCTAGTCTAGTTGTTTCCGTTTGCCAAGAAGTTAGAAGTCATCACAAATGATGCAGAACATTAAGCTTCACAACAACCAGCGAGTCAGACACCAGTAATGTTGGAAATTCTTGGGCTTGGTTGTGAAGCAATATATGCTTGCCTAGGATCCAGTGAACTCCACGCACACAGTTGTTATGCATGCACCTGCAGAGAGAACTCCACGTGCACAGTTGTTATGCAAGGAATGCAAGCACCCGCAAATAAGTATGATGTCTAACATGCACCAACAAAGGCCCTTTTTATGGGCTTGATTTTGTTCCTAAGCACTTTCACAATGCAATATCTGTTAATTGCGACGCACCATTGTTTGTTGCTGTCCGTATCAACCTTACTGCGTTTGTGATTAGTTCCAAAAATCTCCACTGTTTTGTTCCATATCAATTTAGCTTGTGAGCTGAAATATGTTGGGATATCGAGTAAAATAAGGTATTCTAATCACAACATATGAAAGATTAGTAAAATATATTAACTAAGTTGTTATTTTTTCATCAAGAAATAAATTATAAAACTACTTTCTCCATTCTTTGTTTTGCTTTCCAGATACTAACCCTTTCAATTTTTTTAAGAGAAGTTGCAATATTTAAATTTTATAATCATTTATAATTAACTTTGCACCTTTCAAATTTATTGATTTTGAAT
>LPNX010863958.1:355724-446422 GCA_001517045.1 Pseudotsuga menziesii | reverse complement strand
TGAAGGAGGTGATCAAATCAGATCCAGAGTTGATCTTCAGCATCCTTTATGGGGAATTTCGCCCTCCCTCTCTCCTCCACACGTTTTGGCTTATCTGGACGAGTTTTGGTGGATGCTTCAGCCAACAGGTTGAGGTGTCAGTCAGATCAGCGCTCCGATTGACAATTGCACTCAGTGAAACTCAGATCTAGCTCAGTTAGACACAGATCAGGCATTGATGGACTCTCCTTCAGCTACACTGGTCTATCTCCTTGGGATTTGTGCCCCCCTGGGCTGGATCTCCTATTTTTTGAATAAATAAAGCTCAGGTTGCCTCTTCCAAGCTAGTCAGAACTGGGATTGAGGTGTTGCTGCTATTGTACTATTGTTATTGTTCATTTGAAATAAAGAGAAGCTTTGGAGGCAAGACGGTGTTATGCCATTGTATGTGTGGATGATCATTGCCATTTTTTACTGAGGTAACCTGTATCTATGTTCATAATTTGTTGATTGCTTGTGGATTCATTGCTAAGATTGATAATGAGCTTATTATAATCTTGATAGAAAATGTGCTTTTCAATAAGTTTATTGGCCATCTCTTTCCTTTGATGCATGTTTAGAGATCTAGATTCAGCATGTTTTATAAGTTTATATGCATGTTATTTTGAATCTCTGTGTATGTACTAATCGGATCTCACAAGTATTTCGGCAAGTTTTTTTATTTCAGCTAAGCTGCAGGTTCCTAGATTGGAGAGGATGTTGATCTAGTTTGCTTCTTCACTCTCTCCAAAACCTTCCAAAGGCATAGCCCCTCGACATTCCACCTGAAAGCTCCACGGTGGATCTTCAAGGCTACCAGCATTTCTCTCCTCCTCTTCCTCCTTCAAAATCAATTCTTTTACCTGGTTACTTTGTTCACGGCTTTGATATTGTTTAGATCTATTATCTTAAAGTAAATTTAACATAGATCTATCTTCTCAAAGCCCATAATCTAGATCTTGTTCTTAAAAAGTTTCATAAGCATTCTAGATCTAGCTTTAGGGAAATCGTCCTTTTTGCATGGAATTTTAAAGAGAATTTGTAGCTTGCATGCATTAGATTTCTGTTTTCTATTATAAAAGATAAATCTAGCAATCAGTGCACATCATACTGTCTTCCTAAAAGGCAAGCCAAGATCCCAAGGAAAGCTTGCTTTCCTTGGTTCCCTTTTTACCTTTTTTAACTAATTTTAACTTAGTTTTTTTTGCTTAAAAGTAAGCTGACTCAAAGGTACTTTCAGAGTGCTTTTGGGAATATTTCAGTCTAATAAGCTTGCTGGTTTTTAGCAGGTATAATAGAAGAGAGGAGGAGTTGTTGTTCGAAAGTGACTTTTGGGCCTTCTAAATCCCCCCAGGGGTCTCTCTTTTTGACTGAAATCTTTAATTTTTACACTTTGTAAGCTCTTGGTTTCATTTTGTATAAGAATCAAGAGGCATCATATCAGTTTGCTGATATTGTAACCACTGGCAATAAAAATAATTCTGAATAGGCTCTTTCGAGCCCATTCGCCATCCCCCCTGGGGGGATTTGCGTCCGTGTCATTTTTTGTTTTTCGTTCATTTTTTTTAATCTAGCATAGTACTAAACTGCAGGGTAGTATACTTTGATTTAAAATCAATTCCATATTCCATTTCTATTGGTTTCAAAGTAACTTTAATACTTACCCCACGAGCCTCCTTTTGAACCGAAAGGTGAAGAAAAGTTCGTGGTAGTCTAGTTAGAAAATTGTGGTTTGCTTATCTTTTATGTTTTATTTGTTATCATCATTTGTTTCAGTAACCATAATAAAATCAACCCCTCCTTGATTCCCCGATTGAGGTCCACTTGGACCGAAAGAGGTTCCTGGAGGGTTTTCTTTTTAACAAGAACATCCATCTCAAAATTTACTAAAATTTACAAGACTCCGGTGTGTATGCTCTGCACTTGGCTGTGGTTCGTCCGATCAGTCAAGCTATATCAAAAGCACTTGAGTGACTAGTATAATTAGGATTCACTCTCCCAAATTGACAAACCATCAAGTGAAAATCCAACACCTAGATCAAACCATTATGGTGGCAAAATACCCAAAGGAAGCGGGAACTTCTGAAAAGTGACCTCGGGGCGCCGATCTCTGTCACACCCTAACAGGTGCGTTATGAACAATAGCCCCAGAAACTCCATTCAGCCCACATATTCCTTGCGGGTAGCCGTGAAGGTTTAGTTTTAAACATACTCCAAGTACTCTCGGGTATATCTAGAGTCCATCCCTTCGCCTAATTTTAATCAACTCATATCTCACATTAACTTAAAACGTACCAAAAGGCAATTGCAAAACATTCACTCCAAGCACATGCAAGTACATTGATTTTATTTTGACTCCATTTTAAGGCACTGGTTATTTTCTTGCTATATATATATATATATATATATATTGTGTCTCAGCATTGTGCTTTCGTGCGCTCATTTTGTATCTTGTCATCTATGGTTGTTTATGATTAAATTTCAAACTCCTAAGTAATTCATTCAGTTTAAACATCACCGTACTAAGTAATTAGCCTTAGTAACTTAATAGGGTCTACCCCCCTTGGCTTCGTTAGGAGTTGAGCCTAAATGGAGGAGTCAAGAACAAGGTGACAGCCTTGACTCGAGACTTTCCCCCAAGGACACACCGAGTGGCTTGAAGATTTCTGCCACGTGACCCAGGTGTGTGAAAGGCGGCAACAGGAGGTTCTTAAGGTTCTAGCATATCATGGTCTTCTGGTGTTTCATCTTCAGGGGAGGGTGCAGCTTCTACATTTCTGGGAGGTACATATTCTTCGTATACTTCTTCATGCTGCCACTTCTTGTATCTCTTGAGAGCTGCTTCTTCGTAAAATGTTACATCTCTACTAATCTCCATGTGATGGAATCCTGGAATGTATATTCTGAAGGCTTTGGAGACTTCACAATATCCAACAAATATTTCCTTCTTTCCGGAAGGGTCCAAGTTGGTTCTCTTTTCTTTTAGTATGTGAACATATACTGGGCAACCAAATATCTTGAGGTGGCTCACTTCAAGCTTCTTTCCTGTGAACATTTCTTCTGAAGTCTTGAATCCAAGGGCACTATGGGATAATCTATTATGTACATAAACCGTCGTCCTTGCTACCTCATCCCATAGATACATTGGAAGATCTTGATCATGCATCATTGTCTTCACTGCTTCCATAATGGTCCTATTCTTTCTTTCCGCAACATCATTCTTTAGTCTTTGTCTCACTCTTCGGAAATGGATTCTTGATATTCTTTCCTTTTGCACATCCTTTGCGAATGCCTTCATGATCGATCTTCAAATCTAGTGAACCCGTCACTACTTTGCTCACATGGGGTAGTGCTTTGTAGTGAGCAAGCCTCCTATGCCATAATTCACTTGGGCTAGTGGTCTCATGAATAAGGGTTGTTTTTGAATGTCCCTTGAGTTTATATAAGCCTCCTTCTTCTTCACCAATGACAATTGCATCTTCAATTGATTTTCCTTTGGGCCACATAAGTACTTGTCCATCTATGAATGCAACCCTATATCCTTTCTTATCTAATGTTGAGATAGAAAGTAAGTTCTTCTTCAAACGTGGTACATATAAGACTTCCTTCATCTTCATGGGGGTTCCAGAATAAAGCTTGTAGCTTGCTTCACCAATTCCTTTGATAGGATATTGATAGTCAATAAGACTTCCTTCATCTTCATGGGAGTTCCAAAATCAAGCTTGTAGCTTGCTTCACCAATTCCTTTGATAGAATATTGATAGTCATCTCCTAATGATACCTTTTGAGGAGAGTTCTTCTCTTCAAGTTTTGACAGAGTTTTCTTTTGTCCCCCGTCATGTGCTTTGAAGCACCACTATCGATAAGCCATGTATCTTCTCCAGGTGTCACAGACCTAGAGAGTGCAGAGAATAATATGTACTATTCTGCATCTTCTTTTGCTTGTTTTCTTCGAGGTCCTTCTTCCTCTTCTTCTTCATCTTCATCTTCAACTAGGTGTGCATGATGTCTTTTGTTGTTGTTCCTCTTCTTGTATTCTTCTTTCTTCAATGGACAATTTCTGGCAATGTGTACTAGCTTGTCACAATTGAAACATTGAAAGTTGGAGTAGTTTCTTCTTGTATTGTTTCCTCTTTTCCTTTGGAACTTCTTGGGAGGTTGAGACTCCTTGTGGCTTTCCTTCTTGAGGTTAGATTGACTTCTTCCTCTCTTAGTATGGGTGGCTAGGGCTTGATCATCTTCTTTAAGTAGAGCTTCTCTATTGGCTACTCTAGCCTCCTCTTGGATGCAATCTTCCCATACAATGTCGAATTTCATGCTTTCCTTTCTAGCACACATAGTCTGGATGAATGAATCCCAAGGTCTAGTGAGACTATTGAGAGCAGACATAACTAGATCATCTTCATCAAGGGAGTCTCCAATGGCTGGCTTCTAGTTGCTCCTTGAACTAGGATACCCTTGTGAACTAGTCTGGATGGATTCTCCTTGGTACATCTTGGTACTCTTCAATTGAGTTCTCATATTCATCTTTCTATTGATGTTCCTTCCTTCATACATTCTGGATAGGGCATCATGCATCTCCTTCGAGGTCTCCTTGGATGACACTTGAGGAATCAAAAGGTCTTTGATAGAATCAGCAATGATCTTCATTGCCCTAATCAGGTCCTTCTTGTGCTTCTCCTTAACTTCATCCTCTTTAGGTTCTGCAACTTCTTCCTTGATGTATTTGGCAAGATTATTCTCTCTAAGAATGAGGCCAATCCTATATTTCCATGCTCGAAAATTCTCTATGCCTTCTAGCTTATCTTCAAGCTTAGTGCTTGGGGCCATCTCATCCAAGAGGTCCCCAAAAATGAAATTTCTCAAAATGTATACCTTCTAGCTTATCTTCAAGCTTAGTGCTTGGGGCCATCTCATCCAGGAAGTCACCAAAAATGAAATTTCTCAAAATGCAAAACTGACCTTACCAAGAGATGCGCTTGACTGAGGTGAATTGACTAGTACACTTGGTTTCTAGAGATTCCAAATTTTCACCTCTCAAAATTGACTTGCGAAATTCTAATCTGCAATTTTCTGGTCCAAAGTCAAACTAGGGTTTGACTTTTCCAAAGATCTACCCACTAAAAAAATTTGATATAGGGCTCAAAAGATGTGCCCTAGGGAGGCGCAACTCTCTATGTAATCAGACTTCCAAAATTCCAACTTTGACAGAAACCCTAATTTCTTGCCGAAGGGAGAAGAGAGAGAGTTTCACCTTATGAAAGTTGTCCTATTCAGGGTAGCTCTCATACCATGTTAAGATTCAATATGCTAAGATAGATAACATTAGTATTCAATTCAATTTCACAACAATAGCATATGCAGGATCATTGAAAGAAACACAATCACAAGATAGACAGAGATTTATCCTGGGAAACCCTCTAAGGGAAGAAAACCCAACAAAACTTCCTCAATATAGATGATCAAAAGTACAAGGACAAAACCTCAAACAGGTGCTCCTTCTCCTTGTAGATACATATCTCTCTCTCCTATGCGAATTACACAAGTAAGTGTGTGTGTCCAAATGAGGAGCAAATCACTCTTATTTATACTTTATCTTCCACTTGACTTTTTCCCTAACTAGGTCGGCCCCAACAAACTCAACTGGGCCGACTTACGTAGGAAGACTCAAAACAATATAATATTACTTTCTGGAGGGTTCTATCAACCCGACTTACAACGAAGATTTTACCTCATGACTCTGTGATGACTAAATACAATAACAACATCCCAACGGAGGAATAAAACATCTCCGAATAAATTACAATAATAAAATACAAAAGAATATTCTTCGAAGTTGCAATATTTCAACAGTGATCTGTACGGACTGATGCTCTGCCATGTAACTTTGCAAATCTCCCGGATGAGTGTTCCTCCATCTTCTCAACAAACTTCTCCTTCTGACTTCTCTCTTTGTCTGTATCTCTCCTGTGTATGTGTCATCTCCACCAAATCTCCTTTTAACTCAATGGCTAAGAGAAAACCCTAACCCTCACTATGGATCAATGGATGTGATCCTCCGGTGAAATCAATAGCCAAGATTAGATTAGCCGTCACTTAAGTTATTTCACTTTTCACTTTATAAAAGTGATTCCATTAAGTCAAAATCAAATTAGAATAATTAATGTATTTTCTTAAGTCTAAACTTAAGAAAATCACATTAAATACATTTGGCTTCCTGTTCAATGTCTTCCTAGCATGCAAGGACACATGCAATGCTAAAAGACCTTCCTTGTTGCCACTTTCTAACAAACGCTGCTAATTATGTTGTTGTTGGGAGGTTGCTCATGGAGAAGTATCCAACCTTGTATTGGAGTACTTATGGAGCCCATTACATTGATTTGACGCTAGAGGACGTTAACAAAATTCCTTGGATCAAGGAAACCATTGATTCAGCTTGGAGTGTGACCAAATACATATATAATCACACATTTGTTCTTTTACTCATGAGACAATTCATAGGGAAAAGAGAGTTGGTGTGTCTCGCGATCACATGTTTCACCACCAACTTCATTTCTCTTTAGTCGCTCCTCAAGGGTATGTTGGAGTTACAGAGGATGTTTCTTTTTTAGAGGGAAACTCGTATCTATAGCACCAAACAAGATGGGCAAGCCATAGCCCAATTTATGGGATATGACGAGATTTTGGAGTGCAGTAAGTGAGGTATGTACCAATAGTGAACCTTTGGTAAAGGTTCTTCGATTGGTTGATGGTGACAAGCCCACAATGGGATACTTGTATGAGGCCATGGATAGGGCCAAGGAAGTTATCTATCAGTACTATGATGGCAAGGGGGAGAAAGGACTCCCCAAGAGAGATCAAATTTAGGGTGTGATTGATGAGCGATGGAATAACACTCCCCATCGTCCCATTCATGCAGCAGGGCTCTACCTCAACCCTGCATTCGCTTATGCTTGTGGATTTAATTTTGATGGTGAGGTCATGGATGGTTTTTTCCAATGTGTTCAGAAGATGGTGCACACTCCAGCTGAACGCTTAGATATTTCTAGACAGATGGAGATATATAGGATGGCATCTAGGGTTTTAGGTTATGATTCACTTCCAGTGCATACAGATGTTGAGGAGGAGATTGATCTTCCGATGCAACCAATGCCACCACCACCACCTCCACAAAGACTAGCAATTGGAGTTGGGACTGAAAGGATACAACCCACTTTGTCTTCCACCTTAACTGGAGTAGATGGAGTCTCTGGATCTTCAACTCCAACCTCATCCCGAGCACCTCCACGACCACCTACTGCTTCCAGAGGAAGAGTGGTGCCATTTAACTGTAAAAGGGGTAGAGGGAATCAATGATTGGGATTCCAATGATCTATCATTTTGATTGTATTATGTACTATTTAGCATCTAGATGCCTCATGATGACTCATCTCATGAGATGCATTTATTTTGAGCATTGGATGTGATTTTGTATCATCCTATCAGGAACATGTTTCAGAATTTTCAGTTTAGTAACGATATATGACCACTTCACATCTTATGCGTCTTATTTATTACTTTATCATCATATTTATGTAGCAATATGTCTATTTGATGTTGTTGTTGCTTTATATGTTTTAAAAATTGAAAAAAAAAGAATGTTTTTGTATTTTTTTTAGGCCTTCTGACATTTTCTGATATTTTCCGCTGATACCACCTAGAAGTTATATTTCGGACCCTCGCTGATACTTTCCCAAGACAATATATGCAACATTGTATTATATGCCAATTGAAACATAGGCAAAAGGAAATATTATATGCCAATTGAAACATAGGTAAAAGGAAAATAAAAGTGCAACTCGATTTCCAATAATTTGAAATTCTAACCAAAAATTCGTAAATGTCAAAGTTGAATAATAGTTTTTAAAATTGATAATATAAATATCTTAAATTGCAAAATGAAAAATATCATTATCAATTAGTTAGTTAGACTTTACGTTGTTGTTTCAATTGAAATTCATATTTTAATTGGAAGGGTACTATCATTATAAGTATTCTATATTGACAAGGTAACTAAATTCCACCAAAAACAAATATAGTTACATTAGTGATTATCATTGTCCAAAAATAATTATCATTATCCTAATATAAAGTTTTTCTTTAGGTGTTATTCAATTTAAAGTCTTCGCCCCCACTCATTGTATAACATTTAGTCAACAACCAGCACTCTGTTCTTACTTCCTGTTATCACATATACATTTGCAGTTGGGCTTCCATGATGCAGCATGTAGACTTGTCTCTTATTCTATTCCGGACTACTTTTTACATGGGGTATTTAGCATGGATCTTACAGCTTCATTTATTTTCAGAGCCTTATTCATGAGATGTTCCTTGCCAGGCCTGAGATTCAGGAGTCTATTAAGATGTTTTTAGTGATGATCTAGTTCATTAGAGCATAGCAGCAGATTAGGAGATTGTACATACAGTTATAGAGGGGCTTATCTTGTGTCTCGACCAAAGTTACCAGAACCGGACCGAAAACTGGCAAAACCGGTCAGTCAACCCGGCTCCGGTGGGTTTCCGGTCCGAACCGGACCCTCGAACCGTTTTGGGCCGGTTCGATACCGAACCGGCCGGGTTGGTCCACGAACCGCCCGGTTTGGTATCGAACCGGTACAAAACCGGTTTTCTAAGAAAACCGGTTGGTCCATACGGAGGCTCAGAAGTTTGCTTATGTAGAGTTAGCAGTGGAGCCAAATTCATAACGAGTGATTTCGTTCCATTGATCGTACGGCTCATATCCTTTTCACCACGATCAGATCATTGCGATAATCAAAGTTTGATTTCTCCAAGTCGAGTGACAGACTTCATAAACGAATACAACCTGTGGAGGGTTTTACCATTTGTTACTGTAACAATTTCATGCAGATACTATGAACGATTTATTATAATTTCAAAGTTTGGAATATTGATCTGTATGTGTCTTTATGAGTAATATGTTACAGACCAGCCGAGCGTTTAATAAGTCCAAATGGAAAGCTTACGAAAGGTCATATCTCATGCTCCGTCACTTTTGAAATTTAATACTAATTTAATAATTAAAAGTTCATATAAAAATCAAGAATGTCTCAATTGTTGAACAAGTAAACGAATAAAAATAGTCATTCAATAATATAATTGTTAAATGGTCATTCAATTGTTGAAGAGTTTCATTCGAAATTTAATTTGGTTTACTTTTCAACAATGTGAAGTCATGTCGAGCTTAATAATTTGGTTTACTTTTCAACCATGTGAAGTCAAGTCGAGCAAATAAGCATATTCATCTTTACTTTCACTTTATTTAAGAAGTTAAAAACATAATTCTTAAAGCACAAGTGATAATGGTTGGTAATTAGAAGAGGTTCAATTAAATTTTAATTGGTTTATTGTTCAAAAATGTAAGTCCAGCAAATAAACATACTCATTTTTACATACTTTAATATTATAAAAAGAATGTTTGACCAAATAAACATACTCATCTATACACATTCTAATATATATATATATATATATATATATATATATATATATGACTTTTAAAAGGAAAGCAAAAATCACTTTATATCTAAAATGACTTTGCAAAGCAAAGCCAGGTTCAATGTGCAATAATATTGGCCTGCCCTCCAAATTGAGACCTTTGAGAGAAGAATATCACCGAGCTATCATTTCTATTTGACGTGTTTCCCTTACTACATCGTGCCAGATATGTCGAACCTAGTTCCACCTAATATGCAGACATGGATTGCACTCGATGTTAAGTGTTATTTTGGTTCTATGAACTCTTATATGCTATATACATGAGAAATTTTGCATATTTTGTGTATAATGGTTTAAACTCACATGGATGCACATGAATATTTAAAAAAATTAAATTAAATTTTGAATATGTTGTCCATCAATTGCACACCAGCAGCAGAAATCTAATGAAAGTTGTCTCCTCACTTGAGAAAGTGGGAGAGGTGTGACCTTGGGGGTAAGCACAGAGCTAGGTACTGTCAACTACTCCTAGCTCCTCCGTTTAAGCTAACTCCTAACGAAGCCAAGGGGGGTAGTCTCTAACAAAGAGTTTTCTAAAGCTCAATGTGGTTAAAGTGTTTTACTTAGTTGCAGATGCGGATGGGTGTTATTTAGGAGTTTAGTATGATTAGAAGTGTTTATTTATTACTAGAATGACAATTAATCAAAAGCAATCCACGTTGCTAACAAGAGATTTACAAAGATAAGCGAAGATTCCAGACTTATAACTAAGCATTCAGAGATGGTAATTAAAATGAACCACAGACAATTGATCAAGATAGATAATTATTCAAATTTAATCAAGGACCAGTGCCTTATGGAGTGAACAAAATGCGTAAATAAAATTATAAGTCTAGGAATTAAGCTAATGAGTAGTAGATTGTGTGAATGCTCTTGGTAGGTTTTAAAGATTTTACGTGCTCTTAATTAAGGTGTCTGGAAATCCTAACCGAAAATATCAAATACCTTCAGTGGCTCCGTTCGAAGACATGACGAACCTGTCTGGAATCACAGCTAGGTGTTCAATAACTTAACCAACTGTGTCCAAATTGGGTTGCCCGGCGCCCACACTTGGAATTTGCCCACTACCTGAGTATTTAATCGAGACAACGCTGGTGTGTTGGTTACGGGGTAAAAGTTTTAATTAAGTTACTCTTGCAGGGTTAGAGATCCAGTGTCGTTTCTGGGTACTCCGATCTGAGATCGATCAGAGCATACTCCGATAAGGAGGGGAGGAAGTTAATTAATTAAAGGGAGTGCATTGAAAAGTTTTATTTAGTCAATTGATTAAACTCTCCGACAGAGAGCGCTCTTGACCTTGTCTGATGACAGAGGTTCAAGAGTCTTATCTAATCTAAATGCCTAATGCAGGGATTATGCAAGACTAAGGATGCTCTCCGATAGAGAGTGCTCTTGACTTGTGTTTCTGCAAGTTCAAGAGTCTTACTTATTGATTAATTGAATTAGAAAACAATATGATGCATGAACGTGAAGCAAAGATGGTTTATTAAACTCTCCAACAGAGAGCACTCTTGCTCCACCTTATGGTGAGATTCAAGAGATTTTGGTTCCTTTTAAGAATGACAATTATATAGAAAGATACCAAAATGCAACAATCCAATCTAGCAATTAGTGATTATACTAAAGAACAACTAGCATTTAGTGGAAATGAAAACTAAGTACTCTTAAGTTAAAACTATGCTAAGAAACATGAAAAGGAAACAAGACACACTTCCCTCAAATAGGGGAAGTAAAAAAGATGGGAGACTTGCTCCCACTTAGCCCCTTTATTAATTTTTTACAATGATCATTATGCTCAGCTTCTTCTTGAATGAGCAGATGGTGAGAAAGGGAAAAAAGATGAGGGAGATGTTTTAGTCTTTTGTTCTTGCTTGCTCCCTTGTTTGTTTGTAGCCTTTGGGCTCTCCTTCACCTGCCTGAAACTAAGAGCTCTAAACACAAATTTGTTATGATGTTAGTTTATAAAAAATAAATTGAAACTAGATGACAAAAAGCTACTCAAACTTTACCCAAAAGAAAGAAGAAAAGATGAGTGAAAAAAGGTAAGGAAAGAGAAGTGGAAGAGGGATGAAGAGAGGACAGAAAGGTCAAAGAAGGCTGGAAACAAAGGGAAAAAGAGGGCTGCAAACTGAAGAAAGAAGGCTGCAAAAAGTGATGAAGAAAGTTGAAAGTAAGGCCCAAAAAATGGCCACAAAAGAGGACTAAAAGGGGCTGTATAAGGTGAAGAAAGAGGACAAAAGAGGGCTGTCCAAAAGGTAAAAGAAAAAAGAAAAAGTGGACAGTGAAAGAAGGGAAGAAATGGCTGCAATAAAAAGACCAAAAAGGCTGCAAATTACAAACAGGGCAGCCAACCAGAGCAAAAGGCTTGATGAATGAATGTTCACTTTAGCGCAAACCGTGCCCTAACCCAAGAATATGAAGATTTCATAAATTTTAAAGGATGAATAATAATGAAGATAAACACTCAAACCTGTGGCATTTTGATGAAGCTTGGATTCCTTGAAGCTTGAAAATTCAAGAAGTTGCCTTGGCTTCAAGAGGAGAGAATGCACCTGAGCTCAAACTCCTACTCGATTTGATGAGGTAATCTGCGCAAATTCAACTCAACACTTGCAAACAGGATGGATTAGATCATGTATGTTTTATCAATTAAAATGAAAAGAGCATATCATATAACTGAATAATCAATGCTACTTTTAATTCCTAAGGGCAAAATCATAAAAGATTAAATCGAAACTTCAAATAATCAATCTTACGTGCTTATAGAAGCCTTCTAAAGCATGAACTATTATCCATCCTAAGCATGAAAAGAAAAAATTTGAAACATTATCACCTCATTCGCCAAGTATTCATCCACATTAACAAACTATGTATGCCTCTAAAGCCTTAAAATTTCATTCCACGGTTGCAAAAGCAACAAGCATTACAGAGTTTGCACAAAGTTTCTCTACACAAAAATCCATCCAAATAGCGCTGAAAGAGCCTCTATTTATACAATGAGAGAGTGCTAAAACCCTAAAACCAAAAATCCAACCCTAACCGGCTCGGCACATAACCGGAGATCCAAAACCTAAAAATAAGAGCTGGGAGTGAGGGGAGGCCTCCACCTAGGCAAGGCGCCCCCACTCCAACCCTAACACTGCAAACCGGACCAAACTAGAGCCCACACTTGTAGAAGGCGCCCCTGTGCTGAGGGAGGGCGTGAGCTTGAGGAGAGACGTCTGGATGGTAGGTGAAGGCGTGAGCTAGGTAAGGAAGAGCCATACTTAGGTCTGGAGGAGCCCAAAGCTAGAGTAATCTGCAGTCTTCACCTCGATCAAATCATCGGACCAATGAGTGCTCTCCATCTCATCAAATTCGGGAGTTTAGCTGGAGATGACACATGTGCTAACTAAATATAAATTAATTGCTCACTGAATGCTAACTGAAGCTGAGTTATGATAACTCCAATCATCATAAATGCCCAATGAGATGTCATTTAGCCTTTTATTTCGCTGAATTTGGATTAATTTGGAGAGTTTTAATTTTCTCCAAAATAATCATTTTTTAATAAAAACTCCATTTTTTTTCCAAAAATGACTTTTTTGAGAAAAAGTGCATTATGTGTCCAATTGATGATCCGAAAGTTGGATCTGAATGGCTAGCTGGTCAAGAATGATTTTTGGCTTATGGTTAGAGCCTTCAATCACTGAATTCGGGGTCCGGATGACCGACTTATTACAAACAGGTTTTTTCCATTTAATTTATGGAAAAATTAATTAAAAAACTTAAGGAAAATTAAAAAATTAAAAAAAAATTTAAAATATTTTTTCCCGTTCGAAAAGATTTTTTCGAAAAAATTTTGAAGGTCCCGATGACTTAGGACAAGACCATGCTCTACTTAAATAATGCTTAGTAGGTTTATAACACTCAGTTGGGCTCTAATAACGCCCCAAGGCCCAGAATTCAACATCGAGCATTCCAGCTTTGGAGGAAGCAGGAGAAAACCTCGTCAATTATACTCGGCTATAGGCAAAGCATAATTGTCAAAGGCAAAAAACTCCCTGGAATACCTTATTTGAGATTCTACGTCTCAGGAGACCGAACCACTCAAAAATACCCTACTAGCACATTTTATTACAAACCCCGCGGGGCCATGGTCAAAATTATTCAAATCAAAAACTGGCTAGCCAATATTGGCTAGACATGAAGACGGATCAACTGATACACTAGAATCAGACATTGAACATGTTTGTCAACCGGCAGGTCCTCAGGTAACCCAACTATGGTACAAAAAGTTGGATAACAAAATATTTTATGTATTTTTGGTGTATAGGTTTTATGATCCGGTTTTTTACCCGATTTTTAACCGGTTCCAATTCAGTTCCGGTTCTGAGGGTCGACCGGTTCGTCCACCGGTTCGAATATTGTAACCTTGGTCTCAACTATGAGTTGTGCAACAAAACTTGCCGAAGCCTTGATCCTTCTGGGCCAGAAGAACCTGCTGGTGTTGGTTCCTAAGCTTAGGTGAATTGGGTTTTGAAGCCTTGACCTCTCTAGTCGGTTGCCCCTGATGTTTGGTCCTGACTATGGATATTCCCCCTAGTTGCCCTAGAAGTTGTCAGCTAAAACTTGAAGCAATATGTCTACCATCATTACATGCATATGCTATTTGTATCATGAAATGCAAGCCTGCAAATGAAATTGCAAAATGGGTCTTTAGACACAAATCAAAAAGGCTATGAGATGAAATTGTGAAAGGCCCAAATAAAGCAGTGGATAAACAAATGTTAAATCTAAAGACTGTTGGCCATATTATTGAAATGTAATGATTAATTCCTCACGGAGCCTAAGGATTTTGATGTGAGATAGAGTAAGGGACGGCTAATTCTAAGTGTCCCCTAGGATCTCTTCACTACAGTTTCTTGTGTACTCAACGCAAGGGTCCTAGAAAAGATCCTCATGGAGCTGCTTCTTTAGCTTGGATGTGAGTCGTAGACATGATTGTTAAGGTTTAATGGACACTTTTCAAATCAGCTCATCCACTTGTGAGACACCACCATTTCCCTACTGTTCATCCATCATGTATATGTCACCTTGGTAGAATGTATTGGTTATCATTCGGATAGACCACTGAGTCAAAGTCAGTCAAAAGTCATCTCCCCTTGCCTTAACCTGGTTCTTCCATCTGTTACCACCTAAGTTGTACTTAGTGGTTTTTATCAAGTGAGCCTGGTGAACCGAACAAAGATGATTTGTTCGGACTTCAGAAGACCTTCAGAATTGCTTCTGGGAAATTATTGTTGTACTATATCACATGTTCATACCCCATAGGGGAGTTCTAATAAAATGTTCTAGCATGATAGTGTCTGTAAAATACTCAGTCTCTTGGACTTTATTTGTCAATCCGATCAACCCAGGGTGGTTTTTCCCTTGTTTATTATTGGTTGTTGAATAAATGACTGATAATTTATTAAATTCCGAGTTTTTCACTCAATACCTCAGAAGTTGGGGTGGTCGGCTTGGCATTTAAGCCCATTGAGGTTATTAGAGTCTATGTCAATGTATAAACATGCTAGGCATTATGGTCGAGTCATATGAACATGTCTAAGTCCCCCTAGGTTTTTAATTTTTTTTATTTTTTAAGTTTTTTTTTTATTTTAATTTTTCCACAAAAATTAGGGTATTTTTTAATAGTCTAATTGGAAAAATTGGTTTTGTAATAAAAGTGGGCTCAAAAATCAGTTTCAGTCATGGGGGTGCTCATTTTCAAGCTAAAAGCACCCTTGTAAACCCATAAACCCACTTGGGGTGCTCATTTTCAAGCTAAGAGCACCATGTAAACCCATAAACCCACTTTTTCTAAGTTTTGAGTGATTTGTCCATCACTCAGGTCAAAAATCCCTAAAAATCAAATATTGATTATTCAATTGATAAATTAATTAAATAATGGAGAAAACCCCAAATCCTAAATCATTGGGATTTGCTCCAATTTGACTGAAATCAATCTCATCGGCTTGGGATTGACTGGATCTAACCATCCCTTGACAGGAGGAGGTGATCTGGGCATAACAAAGAGTACATTTATGCATGCAGTCTTGGGAATTGCGCCCTCCCTCTCTCCCCCACACGTGTGGGCTCATCTAGATGAGTTTTGGTGGATGCTTCAGTTAGCAGGTTAAGGTGTTAGTCAGATCAGCTCTCCGATTGACAGTTGCATTCAATGAGACTCAGATTAGACTCAGATAGACTCAGATCAAGCTCATATTCACTCCACATGCAGCTGCAGTCTCTCTCTCCTTGGGAATTGCGCCCCCCCTTGGCTAGATTTCATATTTTTGCTATAAATAAAGCACAGATTACCTCTTCCAAGCTAGTTAGAGCCAGATTGAAAAGTTGTTGCTATTGTATTGTATTGTTTACTATTTTGGAATAAAGAAGCTTTGGAGGCAAGATCTATGGTGTAATGCTCTTCATGTGTGGATGGTGATTGTCAAGTGCTTATGAGGTATAATCTATGTTATTTATCTTTGCTTTTTTGTTGGTTAATTGTTGGCCTTGAAGGAGAGAGCTCTCTCGTGTTGGGTTAAGAGATCATTCTAGTTTGATTTATGCTCTTACAGTTCGCTTGTTTCAGATCTCTTGGAGTTGCACGTATTTTAAGTTTAATTGCATGCTTTCCAATTATCTTTTTCCAGCAGCACCTATGTTTTAACCATCTGTTTGTGCAAGGATTTCTAAGTTGCAGGTGATCTCACTTGTAGAAGGGGTTGAGCTAGTTTGCATCTTCCTCATCTTCGGGATCTTTTGGAGGACATAGTCCCTCGGTGTTCCACCAAAGCAGACTCCAAAGCCCAACATTCCCAAGCTTCCAGCACTCTTTCTCTCTCTTCCTCCTTCTAGAATCAAATTTTTACCTGGTTACTTTGTTTACAAGCTTTGTTATCATTTAGATCTGTTATCTTAAAGTAAAACTTAACATAGATCTGTTGTATCAAGGCTCATAACCTAGATCTCATTCCTAAAAAAGTTCCATAAAGCATTCTAGATCTAGTTTAGGGAAATCGTCCGTTTTGCATGGCAATTTAAAAAGAATCCGTAGTTTACATGCATTAGATTTTTGTTTCTGTTTTTAAAAAATAAAATCCAGCAATCAGTGCACATCTCATTGGTTGCCCAAATAGCGAGCCAAGATCCCAAGGAAAGCTTGCTTTCAAGCTTTCCTTAGTTCCTTTTTACCGTTTTAACTAGTTTTAACTTAGTTTTTTTTGTTTAAAGTAGGCTGACCCAAAGGTACTTTCAAAGTGCTTTTGGGCATATTTCATTCTAATAAGCTCGCTGTCTTTTAGCAGGCATAACAGAAAGAGGAGAAGTTGTTGTTCGAAAGTGGCTTTTGGACCATCCGAATCCCCCCAGGAGTCTCCCTTTTTTATTGTAATCTTTAATTTTGGCATTTTGTAAAGCCTTGGTTTCATTCTGTATAAGAACCAAGAGGATTCAGATAAGTTTTCTGATATTGTAACGGCTGATAATAAAAATTATTTCCGAATAGGCTCTTTCGAGCCCATTCCCCATCCCCCCTGGGGGATTCGCGTCCTTTTTTCAGTTTTTGCAATTTCTTATTTTTCTTTGCTCTAAATTAGTTTCATTGATGCAAAATAATATGCTTTGATTACTTTATCATATATTCCATATTACAATATCAAAGTAACTTTAATACTTACCCCACGACTTCCCGATTGACCCGAAAGGGAAAAGAGATGTGTGGTAGCACTAATTAGAAAACTTGTGGTTTGCTTCCTCTTTGCTACTTATCATTAATCTCTGCAATCAATCTTTTAAAATCAACCCCTTCCTTGATTCCCCGATTGAGGTCCACTTGGACCAAAAGAGGTTCCTGGAAGGTTTTTCTTTCTAAAAAACACATCCTTTAAAATTTACTAAAATTGACAAGACTCCGGTGTGCATGCTCTGCACTTGGCTGTGGTTCGTCTGATCAGTCAAGCTGCATCAAAAGCAACGTGAGTGACTAGATTAACTAGTCTTCACCTTCCCCAATTAACCACCATCAAGCGAAAATCCAATGCCTCGATCAAAACGTAAACGGTGGCAAAATACCCAAAGGAAGTGGGAACTCCTAGACAGTGACCTCGGGGCGTCGATCTCTATTACACCTTCGGGTGTATTATGAACACAGTCTCAAAGACTCCATTTAGCCCACACATTCCTTGCGGGTAGCCGTGAAGGTTTATTTTTGGACATACTCCAAGTACCCCTCGGGTATATCTAGAGTCTCCCCTCGCCTAATTCTAATCCCTTCATATTTCACATTAACTTAAAACGTACCAAGAGGCAATCGCAAAACATTCACTCCAAACACATGCAAGTACTTTGATCATTTTCATGACTCCATTTTCAAGGCACCGGTTCTATGTTTAAATATTTTGATATATTTATATTGTGTCTCAGCATTGTGCTTTCGTGTGCTCATTTTTTTATCTTGTCATCTATGGTTGTTTATGGTCAAATTTCAAACTCCTAAGTAACTCATTCAGTTTAACATCATCATACTAAATAATTTTGCCTTAGTAACTTAATTGGGTCTACCCCCCTTGGCTTCATTAGGAGTTAAGCCTAAACGGAGGAGTCAAGAACAAGGTGACAGCCTTGACTCGAGACTTGCCCCCAAGGACACACCTAGTGGCTTGAAGATTTCTGCCACGTTGCCCCCCTAGGTGTGTGAAAGGCGGCAACACTTTTTGGCGCCTTTGCCGGGATAAATCTTTTTATTCTCGGAGTACGACTTTTGTTTTCTTCTTTTTTGTTTTTGCTTTGTTTGATGAATGCTTAGAGTAGATCTTTAATTTTCATCTGGCGACTCCACTGACTTTTTTCAGTTTTTATTTTTACAAAGGCAAAAAATAATTTTTGAAAAGATTTATAAATGCTAATTTTTCTTTTTCACATGGCGACTCCATTGGAGGGATAAAACCCTGCTTTCTCATAATTTTGCTAAGACTTGTTGTGTGTAGATGAGCTCATACAACATAGTAAAACTTTAAATGCTCATTATTTGGTTGCTTCGGTTCAGTATAAAATACATGGTTGATATATGCTACTGATAAGCCGTTATGGATGATGAAGATTATGGTGCTCTAATTTCTAGTGCATATCCTGCCATCGATTTCTCAGGCATCCTGGGCTTTCCTGACTATAAACCTTATCTCCAGGATGAAAGATATTCCTAGGCTCCAACATTTTATGGAGATGGTGATTCAGCTGTCTGTCACATCATATTTGTTTTTTCATTTGTGACAAAACTCAACATACTTCATAGGGATAATGTGATGTGAATCTTTGCTCATTCTTTGAAAAGGAAGGCTTGGACATGGTTTTGTGGTCTTCCTGATAAATGCATTACCTCCCATGAAGACTTATGTGCTATGTTTTTTGAGAGGTGGCATGATGGTGAGGGAGATATGATGACGATTGTAGAAAGGACCCTCACCTACCTAAATGAGCTAAAGGAGCCCATGACTTTCATTATAGATGAGGACACTCAGGATGATCCTTTTGAAGAGCTTCACGAGGAACCCATGATTGAACACATTGTTAAAGACTCTCCTCATGTCACCATAACTGAAAACATTGAAGATTTGAGGTGTTCTCAAGTTTGTTGCAATGCTAATATTTTTCCAGAAAGCCCTCATGAGGAAACCATTACAGAGATCGACACTTATGAAGAAATTTATGATGTGTATGATGACACTCCTCTATGTTCATCACATAGGGATGAAGTTTTGGAAGGATTAACTTCTTGTAATATCTTTGAAACCAAAACTTTGAAGGATGATTATTATGAACAGGAGGAGAGTAGTTATATCTTAGGATGTGATACCAACAAGGAAGACATGGATAGGCAGAAGCATGATGCCATGGATGAAGAGTCCCCCACATATGACATGGATGGGAGTGATGACTATTGGAATTTCATAGATAATCCAACTTGTGAAAATCTTATTGAGAATCCCATCCATGATATGTCCAGCAAGGGGAATGTCTATTCAAAAATTTGTGGAAGTCCAATCTACGATACATCCATAGAAGGGAGTGTGGATACCTGGGAAAATCTTATAGTATGGAAGAGGAGCATTCAGAATTTTTACATGATCATCCAGAGTCATATCATGCAAAGCCACACAAAGGTATCAGTAATGAAGATATTGAGAAGCAGTATTGTGAAAAGTCAAATGGGATGCAGTCAGCGGAATATCAGGCTCTGCCATCTTCTTCACATATAGAGGTTCCTTATGATTTGGAGCAGCTTGGTGCTTATACAATGAGTTATCATTCAGTAAGCCTTGATGATCAGTATGATGATATAGTCAATTCGCCTCACCATGTTGATTGGTATATCAGTCCATTCAGGCTCAGATTCACTCCACATGCAACTGCAGTCTCTCTCCTTGGGAATTGCGTCCCCCTGGGCTAGATTTCCTCTTCCAAGCTAGTTAGAGCCAGATTGAGAAGCTATTGCTATTGTATTGTATCGTTTACTATTTTGGAATAAAGAAGCTTTGGAGGCAAGATGTATGGTGTAATGCTCTTCATGTGTGGATGGTGATTGGCAAGTGCTTATGAGGTATAATCTGTGTGATTTATCTTTTCTTTTTTGTTGGTTAATTGTTGGCCTTGAAGGAGAGAGCTCTCTCCTATTGGGGTAAGAGATCATTCTAGTTTGATTTATGCTCTTACTGTTCGTTTGTTTCAGATCTCTTGGAGTTGCATGTATTTTAAGTGTAATTGCATGCTTTCCAATTATCTTTCTCCAGCAGCACCTGTGTTTTAACCATCTGTTTGTGCAAGGATTTCTAAGTTGCAAGTGATCTCACTTGTAGAAGGGGTTGAGCTAGTTTGCATCTTCCTCATCTTCAGGATCTTTTGGAGGACATAGTCCCTCGGTGTTCCACCAAAGCAGACTCCAAAGCCAACATTCCCAGGCTTCCAGCACTCTTTCTCTCTCTTCCTTCTTCTATAATCAAATTTTTACCTGGTTACTTTGTTTACAAGCTTTATTATCATTTAGATCTATTATCTTAAAGTAAAATTCAACATAGATCTGTTGTATCAAGGCTCATAACCTAGATCTCATTCCTAAAACGTTCCATAAAGCATTCTAGATCTAGTTTAGGGAAATCATCCGTTTTGCATCGCAATTTAAAGAGGATCCATAGTTTACATGCATTAGATTTTATTTTTTTAAAGATAAAATCCAGCAATCAGTGCACATCTCATTGGCTGCCCAAACAGCAAGCCAAGATCCCAAGGGTTCCTTTTTACCGTTTTAACTAGTTTTAACTTAGTTTTTTTTTGTTTAAAGTAGGCTGACCCAAAAGTACTTTCAAAGGGCTTTTGGGCATATTTCATTCTAATAAGCTCGCTGTCTTTTAGCAAGCATAACAGAAAGAGGAGAAGCTGCTGTTCGAAAGTGGCTTTTGGGACATCCGAATCTCCCCAGGGGTCTCCCTTTTTTACTATAATCTTTAATTTTGGCATTTTGTAAATCCTTGGTTTCATTCTGTATAAGAACCAAGAGGATTCAGATAAGTTTTTTGATATTGTAACCGCTGATAATAAAAATTATTTCCGAATAGGCTCTTTCAAGCCCATTCCCCATCCCCCCTAAAGGGATTCGCGTTATTTTTCCAATTTTTGCAATTTCTTATTTTTCTTTGCTCTAGACTAGTTTCATTGATGCAGAATAATATGCTTTGATTACTTTATCATATATTCCATATTACAATATCAAAGTAACTTTAATACAAGCCCCATGACTTCCCGATTGACCCGAAAGGGAAAAGAGATGCGTGGTAGGACTAATTAGAAAACTTGTGGTTTGCTTCCTCTTTGCTGCTTATCATTAATCTCTGCAATCAATATTTTAAAATCAACCCCTTCCTAGATTCCCCAATTGAGGTCCACTTGGACCGAAAGAGGTTCCTGGAAGCAGTTTTACAAAAATTGGCGATTTATCGCACATCGCGATATATCGCGATGTCTCCTCCCAAGCGATAATATCGCCAAACATCGGACGATATTTTCGACAATTTTTTTGCTAAGTCACCGCGTTCGCCGTTTTTTCACCTTGAAAATCGAAAATCGGCGAACTTTACAAGCGGGCGAATTTATTCGTTGAAGTGCGGAAAAAAATCGTGTTCTGTATTGGAAGCCCTAAAACTCATATCCGTTTTTCTATTCGACTTTGAACTTCGACAAAACAACCTGCTGTCGTGATTTCACTCGCCACCGTGCCTCTTTTTTGAGTTTGGACTGTGCGTTACCCCCAGGCCCCGACAGGAACTATATGTCTGTAGCAACGATTGTTGCCAAATTTCCTGCTATTTCTATTCATTCGCAGTAAAGATTCAGAGTGTCGTTTCTATTCTCTCGCAGTAAAGATTCTATAGCAACAATCGTTATAAATTTCAGTATAGATTTCAGTAAGTTATAAGTTACAAGTTATAAACGAAATCGAGTGAAGATATTGATGAGGTTTTCTCTCCAGTATTTCGAAGTCGAAAGATGATACGACCTTTTATTATTATGTTTCACGTACACGCTCTTTTTAACCTTATGAAATATGTTTGAAATATATGTTTTCTAAATATATGTTTAATCATTAAATGATGGTATATATCTATATAAAATATATGTTTAATAATTGATCATAATAATTAAATGATGGTATATATCTATTTAAAATATGTTTAATAATTAATCATTATGAAATATTTTTTTAATGTATATTTAATCTTTATCATGTATTTAATTAGAGTATATTGAATTTTGTTAAAAAATTTCATGTATATTTTTATTTTCAAATTTTATAGTCTTTCGAATTTAATGCCGAATTTTATTGCCAAAATTTTTATTGTCGAATTTTTAACGAACTTCAAGGTCGTCGAACTCAAACACGAACTCGAACCAGGTGACTTAGTTTTTTTGGCGATGTCAACGGAGAAATATCGCGATTTTAAGGCGATGTTTTCGAAAAAATCGCGAGTCGATATTTTTTTTCGCAGCCGGTTGAATAAATGTTAACATTGTATTTTTTTGTGTTATTTCTTTTGTTTGTTTGGTTGCCAAGTCCCGACAGGAGCGAGGGTATTGTGAGCAAGGGGTGTGTCGTCCCGTGTTGATAGTCGGCGGTGTTTATACTTGATAGGCGGCGACTGTGTGAGAGCAAGGGAGAGTTGGGCCTGCAGAGTCCAAACAGCGACGGTGTGAGCAAGGAACAACAGGGTGCAGGGTTATCCAGATTCCGTGGAGGGAGAGCAGGGTGCAGAGTCCAGACTACAGGGTTATCCGGATTCCGTGGAGGGAGGGCAGATCTGTGGAGATCCGTGGAGGTCTGCTCTTGCTAGTGCTGATCCGTGGAGGAGAATCAGACTCAAATCCGTTGATTCAGAGTCAGCCAACGGGTATGTGGTATGTGCCTTCAACCTTGGTCCTCGGACTATGTAGAATGTAGAATTCTTAAATTTTTTTTAAACTTTAAAAAATTAAACTGTAAAAATTAAATTTTTGAAGTTCAAAAATTAAGTTTTAATTATTAATAAGTTAATAACACTGTTTAAATTTTAAAATTTTAAAACTGTTGAAAATTTTAAATGTTTAAAACTGTTTAAAATTTTCAATTTTTTAAATGGTATAAATTTTTTAAATGGTTTAAAATTTAAAATTTAAAATTACTAAAGAATAAGATTAGATTAAAACTTTAGAATCTAGATTACTAAAGATTTCTTTAAAGTTTAGAGCCCTAGGATTAGTAATTAATTTGAGTTTGTAGTTTGCAATCCTTATTTGTCTGATTTACAATTTTTTTCAATAAAAATATGCTTAAAAACGTTTTTTTTATGTTGCAGGTTTCAAACTAAATTCCAAAATTCATATTACAAAGTTGCAAGCATGCCAAAGACTTTAGATCCATTCTAGGAGTATGCAAAGTCGGTTGATCCACATAATCGACAAAAGCTTAGATGCAATATGTGTGGGAAGGAGATGACGGGGAGGATAAGTAGGCTCAAATACCACCTCGCACAACTTGTAGGGCATGAGGTGGATATTTGTAAAAACTCCACTCCTAAAATAGTCCATAGGGCCAAACTTGCAATTGAAGGTATTGGTAAGAGGAAAGATGAAAGGGAAGCTTTGAGGCAGGAACTTGGAATGAGAACAGCATTAGGATCCGAGATAGTCGAGCACACTTTAGGGGGAGTGGGGAGTGAGACCTTATCCTCATCTTGCGTCATGCCTTCAACGACACATTTTATTTCTCACTTTTTGTCGAGATCTGGTCCTGGTGCACAACCAGGTATAAAGTCAATGTACAAGATAAAAGGGAAAAAAGAAGCAGATAAACTTGTGGGTCGATGTCTTTTGTGGAGTGATATTCCATTCCACTTTGCGAGGGACCCATTCTACGTGCATATGTTCGAAGTTGTTGCTATTGTTGGGCCAGGGTATAAGCCCCCCACTTATGAGGAGTTGAGAGGGCCCATCCTTGATGATGAAAAGGTCGATTGCACTGCTAGGTTGGAGGAGCTTCGACGTTCAACGGAGGCCACAGAATGCACCATGATGTCAGATGGTTGGAGTGATAAGAAGGATAGGACCCTTCTCAACTTCTTGGTTCATTGTCTTCGAGGCATAATGTTAATAAAATCCATGGATGCATCTGCACAGGTCAAAGATGCAGCATTACTATGTCAGTTGTTGGATGAATTCATCCAAGAGATAGGTCCGCAGCATGTTGTCCAAGTAGTAACGGACAATGCTACGAATTATGTGGCAGCCGGTAGGATGCTTATGGACAGGCATCCAACTTTGTTTTGGACACCTTGTAAATTTGAGCATATAGATCTATAGACAAATACACAACTCACAAAGTGGATCTCACAATTTACTCAACAATTGAAGAATGAAACAGTGGAAAAAAGGCTTGCAACTGTGAATGCTTTCATTAATCAAAAAAGTAATCCGATGATAATTACAATAAAGTAAAATGGCTTTAATAGCCACATGAAATTTGAATCCACATGAGGAAATTCGAATTGATAGACTCTACTTGACTGTATGTAACTAAGACCTTGTCTAAATCACTATCGGAGGACTCAGTGGTTAACTGACCTTGTCTAAACCATAACCGGAGTTCATCGGAGCTCTAAAACACAACTCAAGTGTTACATTCAGTGTTGACTAAGGTTAACTGACTGTGGTAGGTGAGAAATGCGCCCCGCATGTGTGCAGTCAAGTAAACCTAGCGCTAACTGAATGTAGAGGACTGGAACTGAATGTACCTGACTCCGAACTTAGCTTGACTAGTCATTAACTAAACTGAACTGACCTTGGTTGGTTTCGGCACTCCCAGTGGCTTCCTAAATTGTAGGGATTGGTCTAGGAGGCTCCTAAACTGATGCAATCAAGTGCAATCAGTGGTAGTGAGCCTCAATTAGTGTTCCCCACACTTTAGTAACTGAAACATGTGCCCCAATTAGGTCAAGTGGACCCAATGGTGTTAATGACTATAAATAGACTAGATGGACTCTCGATCTAGACATGACTCCCAATTTAGACATATGACCAAATTTGGACAAGGAAGGATTAATAATCCTAACACCCCCCTGAATGCTAACTTGGACAAACTGTGGGCCCTGGTAACTAAGACCATAGGTCACCCATTACATCAAGTAAAATAAAGTAACTGCTTAATACAAGGAGCTGGGGCAAAAACCACATGGGAAAAAAGCCCTCCCTCTAGCTAAGCAGGTAGAATCAGGTCTCAAGTTTGAAAAACTTGAAAATATGTTGCTGCAATCTTCATCTCTGTGAGGTAGTGAAGCAGCATGCATGGTGTGCTGTGCACAGGTATTCTGGGGCCTAGCATGTAGACTTCTCCTTCTTCTCCAAAAATGATGATGAGAGGAAGGAGGAATGTAACCTTTGTCTCTTGCTGAATGAAGAGGTGTATGATCATATCCATTCTTCTGAATGTAGTAAGACTGAGCCCTTGCCATATTGCATCTTACAGGAAGTCTATTGCATCTCCCTGAAGGAGGTAAAATAGCATGACATAGCGCAAGAGTCTTTCCTTTCTGAGTGTCAGGTGAGTTTCCAGTCATCTTCCTCGCTTCCAGTTTGGAAGTAGGGACTGAATCTGAGTCACCCTAAATCTCAAGGTCATAAACTGATATAGATGGATCTGCAATACTAGTAGAAGCTGTAAAAGAAGTAGATGCAATGATTTTACCTTCCCTTGCAGGTGGCTGCTGAGAGTGCACTGGTTCTGAAGGAGGCATGAAATGTGAGAACTCATATGTTTTTGAAGCATGATTTGCAGTACCCTTTGCTATGATGCTCCCAGTAGAGATATCTGTGATCTCAACTAAGTCAAGACCAAAGATCACTCGCTTTGGAGATCCAGTATGGGTCATCTGATAGACAGATAACAGGTTTGAAGCTAGGGAGGGAACAAATAGCACATCTTTGAACCTTCCATGTTCAAGTTGGATAGAGCCCTTCCCCTTTGTTTTGACTTTACTGTTATTGCCCATTTGAATACTAGGACCATCAAAGGACTGAAAAGAAGAGAATGAATCTCTGGATGCAGCCATATGGTTGGAAGCTCCAGAATCAATGAGGAAGACAGGTGCTGATGTGCAGCAAGCCTTCAGTGCATGTCCTTTCCTTTGGTATTCTTCTTCTTCTTCTTCAGAGTCTTCTTTCCTTGCACTAGCAGGTACAGAAATGTTGTGCTTTTTCAAGAGAAGAGCCATTTCATCAAGTTGTCTTCTCATACAGGAGCTTTCTGAATGGAAGCCCCTTCCACAGTAAGAGCAGAGGACCTTGCCTTTGCCATTCTTCTTGCTTCTCTTCGAACCTGATGGTTCTTTTGACTGCTCTTTCTTCACAGGGGACTCATCTCTTTGCTTCCCTTTGTCATTCGCTACCTTATCTCCTCTTGCAACAAGAGCTAGATCTTTGGGAGATCGAATAATCCCCATTTGGATCAATTTATCATTCTCAGAAATAAGAGATTGGATGAAAGCATTAAGAGTGGGCATCTTCCAATTTGGAGTAGTGAGCCTTACTGTTTGGAAGGTGGATACAAAGACTGAGTACTCTGAATTGAGCTTTGTGAGAATAGCAAGGATGAGCTTATCTTCATCCTTCTCCACTTTGCATTGCTTCAACAGATATATCAAGTTCTTGAACTTTGTGAAGAATGCATTCAAAGATTCGAAATTGGATGGATTGAGAGTAATCAGATCATTTTCTAGCTGATGGATCCTCATCTCATCATGCTTATCAAATAGGGAGGCAAGCTTGTCCCAAACCAGCTTGGGAGTCTTCAATTCTAGACTGTGGAACCAAAGATCTTTAGAGACTGAGAAGAGCAAGTGTCCATGAGCTTCATCAAGCCTGTTCATGTACTTAGCTTTGTCTTTATCTGAATCTGGCTCTTCCTCTGCTTCTTGTATGAGTCTGAAGAGCCCTTTGGTGCGAAGCATTACCACCATGTCTGCCTTCCACTGGTGATAGTTGAAGGGAGTGAGAAGCTCTATTTGATGAGCCATTTCGAATGTAGTAGGAAGAACTGAGCTGCTGTAGCGAATGCAGTGAGAAGAAAGGGTTGATTGTAGCGAATGCCATAAGAGAAGCTGATAACCTGTCACACAATCAAACATACAAAGTAAGGTCGACAGTCTGCACTTTTGGAATTTCCTTCACACCCAGCATAGTTGATCAAGCAAGCTTGATCAACAATTTCCTAACTTAAGATATTAAGTGGTAAATTCTCCGCTTCTGGTGCAGTACTGGAAGGAGCAATTTGCCAAAAAAAATGATCTGGCTGGAGATCTAAGGAGGAGAGGAGTCTTGTCCACCGAGGCTCTGATACCATGTAAATTTGAGCATATAGATCTGTAGACAAATACACAACTCACAAAGTGGATCTCACAATTTACTCAACAATTGAAGAATGAAACAGTGCAAAAAAGGCTTGCAGCTGTGAATGCTTTCATTAATCAAAAAAGTAATCTGATGATAATTACAATAAAGTAAAATGGCTTTAATAGCCACATGAAATTCGAATCCACATGAGGAAATTCGAATTGATAGACTCTACTTGACTGTAGGTAACTAAGACCTTGTCTAAATCACTATTGGAGGACTCAGTGGTTAACTGACCTTGTCTAAACCATAACCGGAGTTCATCGGAGCTCTAAAACACAACTCAAGTGTTACATTCAGTGTTGACTAAGGTTAACTGACTGTGGTAGGTGAGAAATGCGCCCCACATGTGTGCAGTCAAGTAAACCTAGCGCTAACTGAATGTAGAGGACTGGAACTGAATGTAACTAACTCCTAACTTAGCTTGACTAGTCATTAACTGAACTGAACTGACCTTGGTTGGTTTCGGCACTCCCAATGGCTTACTAAATTGTAGGGATTGGTCTAGGAGGCTCCTAAACTAATGCAATCAAGTGCAATCAGTGGCAGTGAGCCTCAATTAGTGTTCCCCACACTTTAGTAACTGAAACATGTGCCCCAATTAGGTCAAGTGGACCCAATGGTGTTAATGACTATAAATAGACTGGATGGACTCCCGATTTAGACATGACTCCCAATTTAGACATATGACCAAATTTGGACAAGGGAGGATTAATAATCCTAACACACCTTGTGCAGCACCTTGTATTGACTGTTAGACACTGAGAGGGGGGGGTGAATCAGTGTAAAGCCAATTTTACAGCTTTTCTTAACTTGTCACAATTAACTACCAATTCATCATTCCATTATTCTACCAATCTCATAATCATTTCATAAACATCTTTCACTTCATCATTCACATAGCATAAGCATTTAAATCATCAAGAACCATAACACAAAAGAACACAACACCATATAATTTTGTAATCTTTTTGTATTAGTTTTGGTCCGGCTACAACCGTTACGTAAAATCAGCACCTACTGATATGGAGAGCACCTACTCTGCATCCAGGACCCTGCCTGGTTTTCTTAGACCCTACTAAGAAGGGTTTGAGGTATCCTAACCTCAAAAGCAAGTCAAACTTGCATTTACAATTAAAGTTCACTGTCAAATCAACATCATCTGTTTCTTCAATCTATTCTGCTGCTGGTCAATACTGCTGATCATCTGCTCATCATCAACGCTGCTCATTGTCTCAATCTCTGCTCATCATCTCTGCTCCTCACCTGTACTCATTAACGCTGCTCATAATTTGCTTATCATCTGCTCATCATCATTTGTTAGGTCTGCTCATGGTTTTGTTTATCAACCTCTGCTGCTCATCCTCTTCTCTGATCATCATTCTTCACTGCTAGTCATCCTCTTCTCGTTGCTGCAACTCTAGGTGATACTTCTGAAGATTGTCACCATCATCATTGTCAAGGAAAGGTCTGGAACATCAATTCTTGCACATCATTACTGATGGTCATAGGTCTGCTCATCCTCTTCTCTGATCATCATCAAGGTCTTCATAGATGTAGGTGTAACAGTCTGCTGGTCAAACTTCTGCAATACAACTTGTCATATCTTGTCTACTTTGTCAACATCATCTTCATCTTATCAAGTATAAGGTATACAACATTATCATGTGTCAACACTTCACTACTGTATACTATACTTTCTCTTCATAGAGTGTTAGGCATCATAGGCATCATCATCATAAATATGCCACTATATGTCACTTTGGTTATATACCACTGTATACATTGTCTTCATAGTGCATTATCACAATCAACATCTTTATACATGTATACACTGTGTATGTTATTACCACTTACATTTGTGTCATAACCATTGTGTACCTTGTTTATATACTACTGTAAGCATCTACTTATTTTACTGTTTCTACCCCAGTATACATTACTGTAGATGCACTATTGTATACATTCTTCTAGACACATCACTGTGCTTGTATACATCATTGTTTCATAATTTTGTACATTCATCATGTAGAGTATAGCAAACTTACCTCTTACTGTTTATACACCACTGGATACATACTCCACAGCATTCTTCATCATACACATTCTACTTACTATATATCTTCCATACTGTATACTTCACTTATGCACAGTGCTTGTCAAAGCAAACTTCCTTCAAAACTGGTGCTGGTACAACCCTAGCTCACCACATGACTATTTGCACAACTAGGTCATGGACTATATATGCATGAAAAGATGTTTAAAAGAAGTTTGTTGTAAAACACAAACTGTATGGTGCGGACAAGCCTCCAACACCTTGGATCTGCTGCTGCTAATGCTGGTAAAACATCACATGTCAGTGGAGAAGGGCATCAATGAAACCTCGGTCCGTAGAAAGGTAAGAAGGAAGCAGCGTATGATGAGAACCCAAGATAAAAACCAGACTGTTTGCTCAACACTGAAAGTATGTGTCTCTGTGGAAACTCGGATATAGGGCTGCTTCAGACACTCACAATACACTGTTGCTGCCAATAAATTCAGACTATATTTAATGCAAAAATCCTTTACTATGTATACTCCAAAAAGAGAAAAGATCTAGGGTCTATGCATGAATCCTCCACCGAATTTCTTCCTTAGTCCAGCATTTGCCTACTGCTGCTGCCACCGAACCTTTAGTCCACCAAAAGTCAGCCCAAAAAAAATCAGACTGTAAAAAGAACTTTGACTGCTGCAAAAATTTGTACTGTCACTTGACTGCTACTACTGCATTTTCAGGACTGTAGCTTTAAATCTTTCAAATTCAGACTGTGGAAAACTCACAAAAAGGAAAACTCGGACTGTATGTTGAGCTCAGTGATTCTCAAGTCAAAGTCATTTGATATGCTTTGAGTATCACCAGAACTTTCACAGGCAGGGGTTTTCATTCAGCATAGTGCTCAACAACTTTCTCAAATCAAGGTTTCTTCTCACAAATTGATCCACAGTAAGAATAAATTTGATTAGCAGCTAACCTGATTTCTTAATGACACATCTGCCTACAAATCTTCATTCCTGTAGCCGCAAATTTTGCTAATGGAAAACCTTTACAAATCCATCAAATTGCCTCTAGGGCATATCTGTCAATAAAAGAACAAGAACCGTTCTATACAGAGCTGATAAAATAATCCAAACCAACCAAGTAGGATGTCTGTAGGCTGCTAGCTTGTCCTCTGGGTTAACCCATGCATCTATGCTGCTAGCATAAACCCCAACCGGGCTGTTGAACTTTCAGATAGAACTCGGATGGCCTGAGATAAGCCCTAGCATAGCTGTCGTGAGCTGGGGTAAGCCCTAGCTAGGCTGCGGTGAGCTGTGGTATGCCCTAGCAAGGCTGTCGTGAGCTGTGGTGTGCTTTGGAAGACCCAAAACAGGCGTGTGAATTTCCTCAGTCAGCTGCAGCTACCTCAGTAGCATACCTGATATTCCTCAGAGCTACGTCTTGTCTCACCCGAAATCCCTCTCACAAATGAGAGCACGAGGGCTCTATTTATACTAATTTTTCATGATATATTTGGGCCGACCTGATATATATGCCGTATATATTTTAATTGTCTATCAAAGCTGGGCCGACTTCACCCATAGGTGAGTTTAAATTTTGTTTATGTTTATTTTTATTTCTTCATTGTAAACTGGGCCGACCTGCCTTGGTTCTAAGGTTCTTCTTCCATCTTTTACTGGGACCAATCTTTAATATTCTAATTCAAATAAACTTTTTATCCTGATTTTCAATGGACTTCTTCTTATGGCCTTAAGGGCTTTCAAAGCATCCAAGCGGGCCCAAGCCACCCTACATCATGTGCCCATATGTCAAGAGCTTTAAGGGTTATCAACCCTTTATGGTCATCATGTCCTTTATCAAGCCATAAAAGAAACACACCATCTTCAATGGTTTTAGTACCTCATCACCACACAAATGAGCCACAATACCTTCACCATTCCTTCAAAGTTCCAAAGGCTTCAACACGTCAACCAAGACTTCTCCATCGTCTGTCTATCAAGGCTTCAAGACCATCTCTAGGGTCTTCAGCATCATCAACAGGGTTTTCAACATCTTCAGCACGGTGGTGGCATCAAGATCCAAACTTATGGGTACAAGGACCTTGTCAACTGGGTACATGGTGCTTCAAAGCACAAACCCGCTCTATAAGGGATCAAGGCACTGCAGGTGGGACTTGGTGGCATCAATGACATCCCGTGGGGCCACTGCAAGTCCATGTTGGCATCAATGACAATTTCATCAACATTGACTTGATCTTAGAGGATATGGGGAAGATCCAGTTTATCAAGGATGTCATTCATTCAGCAAGAAGCATCACCAAATTTATATACAATCATGCTTCTGTGCTTATCTTAATGAGGAAGTTCATTCATGATAGGGAGTTGGTCCGTCTTGCCATCACTCGGTTTGCCACTTGTTTCATCTCTCTTCATTCTCTCCTTACTTCTATGTGGGACTTACAGACTATGTTCCCTTCAGTTGAGTGGCGTGCTTTATCAATTAGCACTAAACCGAAGGGACATGACATATTCAGGCTAGTGTCATACCAAGAGAGCTTTTGGGATGGGGTGGAGGTGTGTACTGTATGTGAACCTTTGGTAAGGGTTCTACGCTTGGTTGATGGAGACAAGCCCACAATGGGCTACTTGTATGAGGCCATGGATGGGGCCAAAGAGGCCATTAATGCCTACTATGAGGACAAGGGGGAAGAGGGGCAAGCGAAACAACAATTGATATGGGAGGTGAATGATCAGCGATGGAACAAAACACTTCATCGCCCCATTCATGCTACAGGCCTATTCCTCAACCCCGCATTCTTACTCATGTGGCTTCAACTTTGATGCAGAGGTAATGGATGGGTTCTTGGAGTGTGTCTAGAGGATGGTGCCAAGTGCAGCTGACCGTTCAGAGATTTCCAAAGAGTTGGAGGTCTATAGGAGGGCCATGGGAACATTTGGCTTTGATATGGCTATTAATGACAGGAAGAACATAATGCCAAGTAAGTTTCACCTTGTTTCAAAATTTAATTTCATTGCTTTCTTTGTTTTATATTTCAAATTTTCAATGTCTTCTCTTATGTTTCTCCAATTCATTGTAGATACTTGGTGGGAAACCTATGGCAGACGAGTACCCCGTCTCCAAAAGCTTGTTGTTCGGATCCTAAGCCAAACATGTAGTTCTTCTAGTTGTGAGCGCAACTGGAGTGTATTTGAAAAGATATACACCAAAAAGCGCAACAAGTTTGAGAATTTGAAATTAAATTCTGAATTCATTATAACTTGTAATTTATGTCACATGGGTAATTTATGTATACTAAATTCTAATTGGATAAATTTATGGTAATCATACAAGTTGGATACCCAACTCCTGAATGATCTAGTGTACATCTCCTACAATCTCAGGTTGTGTATGAAGCAGCTTGAGAAAAAACCTGAGGTGGAGGCCATTTCATTAGATCACATTGACACCACTGCTGCATGGAGAGCGGAGATTGAGGAACGTATTATGGAGGAAGCCCCTGATTGGTTAGAGGATGATACACAGGACATGGAGACTGAGACATGGGACGATGAGTGGTTAGACGCATCTGAGATTGTGCCACCACTGGAGCCACCAGCCACACAACCACCAATTGCAGAACCACCAGCCACACAGCCATCGATTGCACAGACACTAGTTTCCGTTTCACAGCCACAGTCTCAGTCAGAGGGAGCCAGATATATGGGCAATGGTAGCAGTAGTGGTGGTAGAGGACTTCATGACGGTCCAATACCTCATCATTCTTCTAGTTCTTCTAGAGTACATCAGTTTCCAGGCACTTCTAGAGGACAAGGAAGTCCACGACGACCCCCACGAGCACCTGGGATTTCTAGCTCTAGAGGCAGAGCCATTACTAGAGCGATTACCTTTGCCCGTAAAAGGGGTAGAGGGAATCCATAGTTTACTTTATTTGGTTGATTTCATTGCATATGAGATACATATTACATAAAACATTGACTGTATTTTTTTGGTGATTCATGAGTCGGGGACTCAAGATCTAACACACGATTCATTTTTGATGTGTGATGTATCTACTACTATCACTAGACCTCTTATACATCTTATATATCGGTTTTATTTCCATATTCATGTAGCAATGTGTTTATTTGATGTTCTTGTTGCTTTAGATGTTTAGAAAATTGAAAAAAAATGAATATTTTTGTATTTTTTTACATTGCCGATACATTGTCGATGTTTGCCAATATTTTCACCGATAAATCCGATAATATCTTTTTGGACCCTCGACAATATATTCGTCGACACGATATTTGTAACATTGCCTGGAAGGTTTTTCTTTCTAAGAAACACATCTTTTAAAATTTACTAAAATTGACAAGACTCCGGTGTGTATGCTCTGCACTTGGCTGCGGTTCGTCTGATCAGTCAAGCTGCATCAAAAGCAACGTGAGTGACTAGATTAATTAGTCTTCACCTTCCCCAATTAACCACCATCAGGCGAAAATCCAACGCCTCAATCAAACCGTAAATAGTGGCAAAATACCCAAAGGAAGTGGGAACTCCTAGACAGTGACCTCGGGGCATCGATCTCTGTTACACCTTCGGGTGTATTATGAACATAGTCTCAGAGACTCCATTCAACCCACACATTCCTTGCGGGTAGCCGTGAAGGTTTATTTTTGGACATACTCCAAGTACCCCTCAGGTATATCTAGAGTCCCCCCTTGCCTAATTCTAATCCACTCATATTTCACATTAACTTAAAACGTACCAAGAGGCAATCGCAAAACATTCACTCCAAGCACATGCAAGTACTTTGATCATTTTCATGACTCCATTTTCAAGGCACCGGTTCTATGTTTAAATCTTTTGATATATTTATATTGTGTCTCAGCATTGTGCTTTCGTGTGCTCATTTTTTTATCTTGTCATCTATGGTTGTTTATGGTTAAATTTCAAACTCCTAAGTAACTCATTCAATTTAACATCGCCATACTAAATAATTTTTCCTTAGTAACTTAATAGGGTCTACCCTCCTTGGCTTCGTTAGGAGTTGAGCCTAAATGGAGGAGTAAAAAACAAGGTGACAGCCTTGACTTGAGACTTGCCCCCAAGGACACGCCGAGTGGCTTGAAGATTTCTGCCATGTGACCCAGGTGTGTGAAAGGCAGCAACACTTTTTGGCGTCGTTGTCGGGGATAAATCTTTTTATTCCTGAAGTACGACTTTTGTTTTCTTTTTTGTTTTTGCTTTGTTTGATGAATGCTTAGAATAGATCTTTAATTTTCATCTGGCGACTCCACTGACTTTTTTCAGTTTTTATTTTTACAAAGGCAAAAAATAATTTTTTAAAAGATTTATAAATGATTATTTTTCTTTTTCACATGGCGACTCCACTGGAGGGATAAAACCCTGCTTTCTCATAATTTTGTTGAGACTTGTTGTCTGTAGATGAGCTCATACGACATAGTAAAACTTTAAATGCTCATTATTTGGCTGCTCCGGTTCAGTATAAAATACATGGTTGATATATGCTACTGATAAGCCGTTATGGATGATGAAGATTATGGTGCTCTAATTTCTAGTGCATATCCTGCCATCGATTTCTCGGGCATCCCGGGCTTTCCTGACTATGAACCTTATCTCCAGGATGAAAGATATTCCCAGGCTCCAACTTTTTATGGAGATGGTGATTCAGCTGTCTATCACATCATATTTGTTTTTTCATTTTTGACAAAACTCAACATACTTCATAGGGATAATGTGATGTGAATCTTTGCTCATTCTTTGAAAGGGAAGGCTTGGACATGGTTTTGTGGTCTTCCTGATAAATGCATTACCTCCCATGAAGACTTATGTGCTATGTTTTTTGAGAGGTGGCATGATGGTGAGGGAGATATGATGACGGTTGTAGAAAGGACCCTCACCTACCTAAATGAGCTAAAGGAGCCCATGACTTTCATTATAGATGAGGACACTCAGGATGATCCTTTTGAAGAGCTTCAAGAGGAACCCATGATTGAACACATTGTTAAAGACTCTCCTCATGTCACCATAACTAAAAACATTGAAGATTTGAGGTGTTCTCAAGTTTGTTGCAATGCTAATATTTTTCCAGAAAACCCTCATGAGGAAACCATTACAGAGATCGACACTTATGAAGAAATTTATGATGTGTATGATGACACTCCTCTATGTTCATCACATAGGGATGAAGTTTTGGAAGGATTAACTTCTTGTTATATCTTTGAAACCAAAACTTTGAAGGATGATTATTATGTACAGGAGGAGGGTAGTTATATCTTAGGATGTGATACCAACAAGGAAGACATGGATAGGCAGGAGCATGATGCCATGGATGAAGAGTCCCCCACATATGACATGGATGGGATTGATGACTATTGGAATATCATAGATGATCCAACTTGTGAAAATCTTATTAAGAATCCCATCCATGATATGTCCAGCAAGGGGAGTGTATATTCAAAAATTTGTGGAAGTCCAATCTACGATACATCCATAGAAGGGAGTGTGGATACCTGGGAAAATCTTAGTATGGAAGAGGAGCATTCAGAATTTTCACATGATCATCCAAAGTCATATCATGCAGAGCCACACAAAGGTATCAATAATGAAGATATTGAGAAGCAGTATTGTGAAAAGTCAGATGTGATGCAGTCAGCAGAATATCAGTCTCTGCCATCTTCTTCACATATAGAGGTTCCTTATGATTTGGAGCAGCTTGGTGCTTATACAATGAGTTATCATTCAGTAAGCCTTGATGATCAGTATGATGATATAGTCAATCCGCCTCATCATGCTGATTGGTATATCAGTCCTATCTAGTCATGGATAGAAGCAGCCTGCATGAGCACATACCAGTTTGGGAAGAACTTTTATGACATTATTCATGCCTATGATTTCCCATCCAGCCCACCCATTCTGGGTCATCACGCAAGTTTGCATTTTCTGAATAAAGTATCCTTACTTTGGCTGGTAACCAAAGACAAGAAAAAAAAATTATGTTAATAAAATGCTTAGGTGGTTAAATTGGATTTCTGATTACATTTAACCCTTATTATATCATGCTTAGAGTAGGAAAATAAGCTCCTTGAAAAAGAGCATTTACTTTCTGCATTTTTGTTTTGTACTTAGCTATAATAAAACTTTCTTTCATTAGTTAGTTACATTTATTTTGTTTAAATAAATCAGCTTAATGGTTCATTTGGTTTTTATATAAAACTTGTGCTACTGAGGTTTTCTTGTCAAGTTGAGATGTTTTTACAGGGTGTATAAACCAGAGATTATGGTGTTCTCGTATCCTCTCATTGGCTTATGACCAAATCAAGCAAACGTCCCACAATTGGAGCCAGATGTTACCACCTAAGCCGGACTTAGTGGTTTTTATCAAGTGAGCCTGATGAACCGAACAAAGATGATTTGTTCGGACTTCAGAAGACCTTCAAAATTGCTTCTGGGAAGTGATTGTTGTACTATATCACATGTTCATACCCCATAGAGGAGTTGTAATAAAATGTTCTAGCATGATAGTGTCTGTAAAATACTCGATCTCTTAGACTTTATTTGTTAATCCGATCAGCCCAGGGTATTTTTTCCCTTGGTTATTATTGGTTGTTGAATAAACGACTAATAATTTCTGAGTTTTTCACTCGATACCTCCAAAGTTGGGGTGGTCGGCTTGGCATTTAGGCCTATTGAGGTTATTAGAATCTATGTGTCAATGTATAAACATGCTAGACATTATGGTAGAGTCATATGAACATGTCTAAGTCCCCCTAGGTTTTTAATTTTTTTAATTTTTTAAGTTTTTTTTTTAACTTTTCCACAAAACTTAGGCTATTTTTCAATATTCTAATTGAAAAAATTGGTTTTGTAATAAAAGTGGCTCGAAAATCAGTTTCAATCATGGGGGTGCTCATTTTCAAGCTAAGAGCACCATGTAAACCCATAAACCCACTTTTTCTAAGTTTTGAGTGATTTGTCCATCACTCAGGTATAAAATCCCTAAAAATCAAATATGGATTATTTAATTGATAAATTAATTAAATAATGGAGAAAACCCCAAATCCTAAATCATTGGGATTTGCTCCGATTTGACTGAAATCAGTCTCATCGGCTTGGGATTGACTGGATCTGACCATCCCTTGACAAAAGGAGGTGATCTGGGATGAACAAAGAGTAAATTTATGCATGCAATCTTGGGAATTGCGCCCTCCCTCTCTCCTCCACACGTGTGGGCTCATCTGGATGAGTTTTGGTGGATGCTTCAGTTAGCAGGTTGAGGTGTCAATCAGATCAGCTCTCCGATTGACAGTTGCATTCAGTGAGACTCAGATCAGACTCAGATAGACTCAGATCAGTCTCAGATTGACTCCACATGCAGCTGCAGTCTCTCTCTCCTTGGGAATTGCCCCCCCTGGGCTAGATTTCCTGTTTTTGCTATAAATAAAGCATAGATTACCTCTTCCAAGCTAGTTAGAGCCAGATTGAGAAGCTGTTGCTATTGTATTGTATTGTTTACTACTTTGGAATAAAGAAGCTTTGGAGGCAAGATCTATGGTGTAATGCTCTTCATGTGTGGATCATAGTTTTAAAAATTGGAATCGGTCGAGGGTCAACTCGGAATCGGAATCGGAATCGGTAATGAATCGGTCATAAATCGGCCGATTTGAATTTAATGAATCGGTTTGCTAAAAAAAACCTCAAATACTTAAATTTTAAAGGAAAACAACATTTTCAAGATTATAATCCATGATAGGCTGAAAGTTGAAACAACAACGAGCATTAATTCCTCAAAAAAACATAATAAAAAAAGTTAAAAACAGCATTAATTCCTCAAAAAAACAGCACCCTGTCATACTGCTGCCACTGCTGATAATTAGGACAGTAGGATTTCAGACCCTTTGGTCTCCTTAAAGTGGTGCAATTGGGACAGTTTTTTAGGCTTCTTTTCTAGACATTTTATCATGGTGACCTGTTAAACCAGTTGGCATGGTCATTACAAACTTACAGCTGTCATTTTGAATAATCTTTTGTTATGATATCCTTCTAAATGGTGATAAAGTACAGACTTTTAAAATGTTGTCTTGACTAAGTTTGATTCCAAAATGTGAATGCTGATGTTAACTCTGTTTAAAGTTATTGATGTCACATCTGCTTTTCATATATAAAAAATAATATTCTTTAACAATAATAATACTATGTCTGCCATTAAATCTCGGACAAATTGCTCAGTGGTTTGGAAAGCGTTGGTAAAGCATTTCGATCTGGTTGGCTCTGGTTTGGTGTGGAGAATAGGAAATGGGCGGATGGTTCGTATTGGGATTGATCCTTGGGTTGGCTGTGGGAGGGATCGTGTTCTTCCTGTGGAGCTGAGATTACACTTGGCAACAAGAGGATGTTTTTTTCTTGCGGATATTGAGGATCAGGGAAATTCTTCTATATGGCAGCAAGGCTGGATTAGTGCTCAGAGACTTGATATTCAGAATGATATGCTGATTGTATGGGAGGGTTATTTAAGGCAGTTAAGGGCTTCAAATATCAGGTTAACTAATCGGGAAGATCAATTGGTTTGGGACCATCATCCATCAGGGACTTATTCTCCTAAACATGGTTATATTCAGCTCAATGTGTTGGTTAATAATCGTGAATTGGCTTGGTGGTGGAAACAGCTGTGGAAGCTAAAGTGTCAGGGTAAGGCCAAGTTACTTTTTTGGGCTATTTTGGAAAACAAAGTTCCAACATGGGACATTTTGCATAAAAGGTTTCTAGCAGGTCCAGGCATGTGTGTTTTGTGTCGGAAAAATGAGGAAACGATTCAACATCTTTTTGTTCATTGTAGTTACTCTCAAACTGTTTGGTCGGAGGTGGGAAAACAGTTGGGATTCATTGGGGGGTGGCAGGGTGTTTCTGCACTCCAAGCATTTCAAAGCTGGTGGGCAGGTCAAAAATCTTTCCGAGCTGTTCCATGTATTTTTTCTTGGGGTATTTGGATCACACGCAACAAGATTATTTTTCAAGACTGTACAATTCAGATGGAGTCAGTTGTGGCACAAATTGTTGCTATTTTTCTACACTTCAAGGAACCTGAGAAGACTCTTAAGATTCGGAATGTGAGGGAGGAACTGATTGACAAAACCCGCCCTTGGGGTTTCTTTGATGGAGCTTCTCAAGACCGACAGTTGAATTGTGGTGGGGGTGGAGTTCTATACAAATCTGAATCTCATTTTTTTCATTTCTCGGTTGGCTTAGGGAGGGGTACAAACAACTATGCTGAAATAATGACACTCAGGCTTCTTCTATTATTTGCATTGGAACAGGGTTGTATGTCTTTACAAGTTTATGGTGACTCTTTGCTTGTTATTGAATGGTCTAAAGAGCTTATACAGTGTCATGTGGTGTTACTTTTACCTATTCTGGAGGAGGTGCTCCTATTAAAACAACACTTTAATTATATATCTTTTACACATGTTTTTAGGGAACGGAATGGGGTGGCTGATCAGCTATCCAAGGAAGCATCGCAGCGGCATATAGACTTTGGTTTATGGAAGATAACTGAACACTCTCGTGTTGGTTCATCCAGCTATTATCATCGGCCGTTTTTTGAACCCGTACTGCTACAGCATTGAGCTCTGTTTTTGTGAGCTGAAAAATACACGTTTTCTTTATTTTTTGAAGCTGAAAAGTACAGAGGACTGTATGATGGGTGATACTGTTTCAATAGGACGGTATATCAATGTGTCTACAGACAACGTGTTGAAGCGTAGGGACTGTTTTGTTTTATAGTTATTATATTACTTGCAGAAAGCGGATAGATAAGCTACAGAGTAACGTGCTGTTAGCTGTTTTCAGTTTACATCAATGAGTGTTTTTGGCTTATTTGTGCTGCCAGTTGGGATACTTGTTAGAATTTGGAACTGGAAATATTGTTCAGGTTTTTGTGCTATTACAGGTGGGGATTTTCGGTAATCTTTTGGTTACGATTTACTGCAGAGAGATAATTTGTGTCAATGTAGGGATCACTGTTTGATCCTATTACATGTACAGCTGTAATTTTGTTCATCTTGAAATAAAATTACGAATTTTTTCCGAGGAAAAAAAAATACAAAGTCTGCCATTTATAATGTTAATGAAATGTATATAACACCAGCCCAGATCCATCTTAATCCTGTATTGATCAGTGATGAGCAAGATCAAGTCCCTTGAGGTGCAAAGGGTTTGCACTTTAAGATGGATATAGGCTATCTTATTTCCAGTTGTAAAATAATGTGCACTATATCAGGATTCTTGTTGAAAGAGTCTATATAATCTGCCTGTCTAATGCTTAGAGAAAATTGAAATTAGCAGACAATTTGGTTGTCATTATTCTTATTATCTCTTATAGAAATATGCATTTTGAAAGCAAGTGATGTGCAGATTTTAGTTCTTCTAATTTGTGTAGTATTCAGGTCTCCATTCTCTATTTCTTGGAAAACTGAATTCTTGGAATTTCTATAAGCTGTTTTTGACCATCTAAAGCACCATCCTTGGGAACTAAAATGCCAGTTGAAATGATATGCAATCCTAGTTGTAGACAGTTGCTAGATTTATGATGTAAATTTTCAATCTGGTTGGGTTGTAATTAGCCATCACATTTGCACTATCATTGTATGTCCTGAATCTTGATGTTGACATTTTTCAGACCTGATTTTGATATAGAATTTCACATTTAAGATTAGGTGGAGTCTTATTGTAGTTGTGCATTAGGTTAGGGAATAGGGTAGGTTAGGAGTCAGGACTTAGGTTAGGGAACCGTTTAGGTTAGTAAAGATTTATAAAATAAAATAAAAATGACTAAAAATTAAAAAAAATTGACTTTTTGCAAACCGGATCCAAACCGGACAGGTCAGGCTTGAACTCGGCCGATTAGACCGGTTAGTTACCGAACCGGACCGATCAGGCTTGAACTCGGCCGGTTAGACCGGTTAGTTACCGAACCGGACCGGTTTGGTACCGAACCGGCCGGTTCGGTAACTAACCGGTCCCCGATCCGATTAACCTGCCGGTTTGAACCGGTTTGGTTCCGAACGGTGAACCGGCCAGTTCCGGTTCCGATTTAGCCGATTTTTAAAACTATGGTGTGGATGGTGATTGTCAAGTGGTTATGAGGTATAACCTATGTTATTTATCTTTGTTTTTTTGTTGGTTAATTGTTGGCCTTGAAGGAGAGAGATCTCTCCTCTTGGGGTAAGAGATCATTCTAGTTTGATTTATGCTCTTATTGTTCGTTTGTTTCAGATCTCTTGGAGTTGCATGTATTTTAAGTTTAATTGCATGCTTTCCAATTATCTTTTTCCAGCAGAACCTATGTTTTAACCATCTGTTTGTGCAAGGATTTCTAAGTTGCAGGTGATCTCACTTGTAGAAGGGGTTGAGCTAGTTTGCATCTCCCTCATCTTCAGAATCTTTTGGAGAACATAGTCCCTCGGTGTTCCACCAAAGCAGACTCCAAAGCCCAACATTCCCAGACTTCCAGCACTCTTTCTCTCTCTTCCTCCTTTTAAAATCAAATTTTTACCTGGTTACTTTGTTTACAAGCTTTGTTATCATTTAGATCTATTATCTTAAAGTAAAACTTAACACAGATCTGTTGTATCAAGGCTCATAACCTAGATATCATTCCTAAAAAGTTCCATAAAGCATTCTAGATCTAGTTTAGGGAAATCGTCCATTTTGCATGGCAATTTAAAGAAGATCCGTAGTTTACATGCATTAGATTTCTGTTTCTGTTTTTAAAAGATAAAATCCAGCAATCAATGCACATCTCATTGGCTTCCCAAACAGCAAGCCAAGATCCCAAGGAAAGCTTGCTTTCCTTGGTTCATTTTTACCATTTTAATTAGTTTTAACTTAGTTTTTTTTTGTTTAAAGTAGGCTGACCCAAAGGTACTTTCAAAGTGCTTTTGGGCATATTTCATTCTAATAAGCTCGATGTCTTTTAGCAGGCATAACAGAAAGAGGAGAAGCTACTGTTCGAAAGTGACTTTTGGGACATCCGAATCCCTCGAGGGGTCTCCCTTTTTTACTGTAATATTTAATTTTGGCATTTTGTAAAGCCTTAGTTTCATTCTGTATAAGAACCAAGAGGATTCAGATAAGTTTTCTGATATTGTAACCGCTGATAATAAAAATTATTTCTGAATAGGCTCTTTCGAGGCCATTCCCCATCCCCCCTAGGGGGATTCGCGTCCTTTTTTCAGTTTTTGCAATTTCTTATTTTTCTTTGCTCTAAATTAGTTTCATTGATGTAGAATAATATGCTTTGATTACTTTATCATATATTCCATATTACAATATCAAAGTAACTTTAATACTTACCCCACGACTTCCCGATTGACCCGAAAGGGGAAAGAGATGCGTGGTAGGACTAATTAGAAAACTTGTGGTTTGCTTCCTCTTTGTTGCTTATCATTAATCTCTGCAATCAATCTTTTAAAATCAACCCCTTCCTTGATTCCCCGATTGAGGTCCACTTGGACCGAAAGAGGTTCCTGGAAAGTTTTTCTTTCTAAAAAACACATCCTTTAAAATTACTAAAATTGACAAGACTCCGGTGTGTATGCTCTGCACTTGGCTACGGTTCGTCTGAGCAGTCAAGCTGCATCAAAAGCAACGTGAGTGACTAGATTAATTAGTCTTCACCTTCCCCAATTAACCACCATCAGGGGGAAATCCAATGCCTCGATCAAACCGTAAACGGTGGCAAAATACCCAAAGGAAGTGGGAACTCCTGGAGAGTGACCTCGGGGCGCCGATCTCTGTTACACCTTCGGGTGTATTATGAACACAGTCTCAGAGACTCCATTCAGCGCACACATTCCTTGCAGGTAGCCATGAAGGTTTATTTTTGGACATACTCCAAGTACCCCTCAGGTATATCTGGAGTCCCCCCTCACCTAATTCTAATCCACTCATATTTCACATTAACTTAAAACGAACCAAGAGGCAATCGCAAAACATTCACTCCAAGCACATGCAAGTACATTGATCATTTTCATGACTCCATTTTCAAGGCACTGGTTCTATGTTTAAATCTTTTGATATATATATATATATATATATATATATATATATATATATATTGTGTCTCAGCATTGTGCTTTCGTGTGCTCATTTTTTAATCTTGTCATCTATGGTTGTTTATTGTTAAATTTCAAACTCCTAAGTAACTCATTCAGTGTAACATTATCATACTAAATAATTTTGCCTTAGTAACTTAATAGGGTCTACCCCCCTTGGCTTCGTTAGGAGTTAAGCCTAAACAGAGGAGTCATGAACAAGGTGACAGCCTTGACTCGAGACCTGCCCCCAAGGACACACCTAGTGGCTTGAAGATTTCTGCCACGTTCCCCCCAGGTGTGTGAAAGGCGGCAACACCATCCTCACCCATCTGTAGCACATCTTTTACACTTTGTAAGTATGGCATGAACAAGCAGACTTCCAGAAGATTCTAAGATTTTTCAGAAGCAAAGGTACATCTTACTATTTATTATTACTTGTCACCATGATTATGAATAACTGATCTAAGCTAGGTTTTGATATACATTGTTGGATCATTTCTTACCTTGGATGGTTGCAGGATCATATTGATACAGAATCTCACCTTGATTTTGGGTACCTTGACCTGGTCAACCCAGTTGACCAAGTCAATCACGGTTCCCAAGGCAGTGACTCAAAAACACATGGTCTATATTTGTTCCAAACATGCCCAGGACCAATACTGTGGTTTCCGTTTTGAGAGTTTGGCCCTGGTTCTCTAGAAAAGTGACTATAATCACTTAATTATTGGCCAAATGACCAAATTTTATTCCAGATAGCAGTATGATTGGTTCTCCTAAAGCAAAGCAGTGTTCCAAGGGGTATGAGCAGTCACCTATACCATTCTTCTATGTCTCCAGATCATCCAAAGCAGTCAGTTTGCACCCTAGACATAGTTATGGTGATTTATCAGTTTCCAAATATTGTACCAGTAAAAAATGAACTAGTAAATCACTGAAAAAATTGATTTGGCCTCCTGAGTCAACGAAATGGCTTGGAAATTTGACAGATGATGTTTCTCAGCATCCTGGACAGTCCTGCAACAGCTTACAGTTATCAGATGTCTGGATTATTTATTTATGGCTCAGCCAGTGAGGAAAGCCCCCCAAGGGGCGCCCCCTCTTATTGGCTATTGATGTATTTCACTGTTATATCGTACGATTTGAAGTTCTAAAAGGGCCTAGGGTGAATTAAGCCCCTAAGTGACCCCCTCAGTATATTATTGTATCACACTTTATGTTATATTCTGAGTTTGACTTAGGATAGGCGTCCTTGAGCAAAGTGCACCCCCTTTGTTGACTCGGTCACTTGATCCATGTGATAAGTTATGTATTGTTGATCTCCACCGTTGATGATGTTTTAATCTCAACCGTTGGATGATAAAGTGAGTTAGGATTTATGTCTCTCTAAAATTATTTAAGAGAGGTGACCCCCCCATTGTAATTGATGAGCTTTGGCACCAGAATTTTAATAAAGAGATTTTTGTCTGGGATTATTTTTCTAGGTATCTTGTGGATGGTTTGATGATCTGATAATTGGCATTGCTACTCTTCTATACTGAGCTTTATTCGGGATACATCTTACATTTCTTCTTTACCCATCTCATCTATAGGAAAGGGAGGCGCACTAGGAGAGAGAGGGTGTTTTTGTGGGGAAACTCACCTTCGTCCCGGCTCCTTGGTGTTCGAATAAGGAAGTATCTTGTTCATCATGATTTTTTATTCTCTTTCTTCTCTATATTCTGCATATCTCGTCCGTTTGTCTGATCGGTTGATTTTTCTCTGATCTAGCAGGTTGAAGGAGGCGCTAGGGTGACTAGCTGTGGCAAAATAACAAGATCTTCCTCGGAAAAGTTCATTTCGACGGGAAAGTGGCATTCTTCATTTCTCAGTTCATCTACAAGATCCAGGTATGTCTCACAGGTAAGTTTCTCTTCTTTTATTTTCAGTATCTGCTTATATATTAAAACTCTCATTTCGTACATCTATAGGTTCTAGCTTGCAGCGAGCTATAAAACTTAAAACTCACTTTGGAATTAACATAAAAACGTTAAGTTTAAAGTTTCATCACAATCGGACTCCATTTTCCCATCCAAAGCACTGGCCAGATACTTAGGGAAAAATGCCCCCTTTGGGGAAAGTGGTATTTTACAAACCGCAAACTGGGTATTGTTGGTTTCAGCTTTATTTACCTAATTTTATATCCAACAATCAATCCGATTATCCAATTTTACTTAATTTCACCATTTTTCCCTAGATCCCAATTATCTGCATAATACCCTAGGGTAAATTTGGGTCTTTTCACCTAGATGCTCGAAATCTCTTGGTAATCGTTCTAAACTCTAATTAAATATCCTACTAAGAAATTCCACCAAGTTTCCCTCGGCTACTCATTCATTTTCTTTGTTTTAGGGTTTCTTGGTCATAGGGACGCCCCCTGGGCTCTATGTTTGTCACTGAGTCTAAAGTGTCGGTATCCTTGACTGGTGTGATATCTGAGTTCTTTTGGAGGTCTTGGATATTGTAGGTCGTGACTTTAGTTGCCTTTCCTCTGCCGTCCTAAATAAGATCACCTCACGGGGCAACTACAAGATTCGTGATAACACTTCCTTGGAAGGGGAGGTTCATTCGAAGCACTTGACCCGTGCACCATATGTATCTACTCTAAAGCAGGCTTACTCCACCTGGCTAGCCTAACGGTTCATTGCATCCCAAAAGTACGTTATTTATGATTCAACCTCACTCAAAGAGGAGGCCAACCTTTTGCTCTTTATAGACATGATGGTTGGAAATCGAAGACAAAATCCTACGATGCAATGTGTTACACCCCAAATTCTATACAACACACCCTACCAAATGCGCTGAGGAGGGGGTCCTTTTACCATTGTAAAAGTCCAAGTTGGGGCTAATTTATGTATGTGTTGGTCTATCAATGTTCCAGACCTCTTGGTCAATCATGGAAGGTCATGTTGGTCTCATTTCAAGGTGTATTGGTCATGTGGCCCTGTTGACTACCCATTGATGGGTGGTAACTCCTCATTATGTCGAGCATTTATGTCCAGGGTAGGCATTGGTGCACTTTGGGGTGACTCCGTTAGGACATGTGGCTTAGGATCCCCTAGCTACACTCATGATTTCATGCTTTGTAAAGGTGATTGCACTTGTAAGAGTTTTCATACCTACACTAACACACCTCTATTATACCCCCTTAGACCTCAATTTATTGTATTACTCCCTTCCTTTGATCATCTTAGTCAAAATTGAAAAAATACAAACCGTCCACCACTAAAAGCAACTTTTGAAGGTCATACCAAACAAGGAGGAGGGCATTGAGAGCAAAAGACACATTATTGGGGTTAGATGGGGCATGACGTACTCCTTTCAAGCTCAACCTTTCACTCTCTTGAAGCTATCTTCACTTTTATTCAATATTTTTATGTTTTATGAGGTTTAGTTCCCATATTGTGGGTGACAAACCCTAAAAATGAATTTTAACTCACAATTAGATAGGTCAGCCAAGAGGAGAGAAAAGTTAGAATTTTCTCCTATAAATATAGTGACCTCCTCTCATTTGGAACCAAGATCATGGGATCAAATATGACTAAAATTTTATTTCTACTTGTGTAAAGTGGTGCACACCTCTCTTCTTGGCAATTATAGGGTTTTTCAAGGATAAATTTGAATGTTTCAAGGCTTTTTGCAATCTCTCAAGGCTAATTCAAGAAAGTTTGTTGTGTTGGGGAAGGAAGGATATAGGGTTTGCTCTTCTCTTTTCCCATTGATGCAAGTAAGATCTTGGTCTCTTGTCTTGCATTGCGTAGTGCATGCAAGGTAAGTGTAACTAGTGTTTTATGCATGTTATGTTAGTCTTGATTGGTGAGGCATTTTTCTTGAAGAATCCCTCTTGTTTTGGGCCTTGGCATCTTTGTTTGTCCAAATTATGTCAAGTGCTAACATAACCTAAGGTTTCTTGGCCTTGCCCTAATTCATCAAGCATTGAATTGTCAAATTTTGAGAAAGCATTGACCTCGATTTTTCTCAGTGCCCTAGGGATAAGATTAAGGTCTAGTTCCTTTTTCAAAATTACAAAATTCTATATCTTATATTTGTAAAAATACAAAAAAACAAATTTATAGAAAAGCCCTAAAATCAAGTATATATAAAAGCCCTAAAAAATTTAAATTAAAAAACGAAAAAATATTATATTCTTAAAGAATCTAATCCGCTAGATGTGATTCAACTCCTTGATTTTAAGGGTCAATCTTTAAGGGTGTCACTTTGTTGTGGCTAGTTTGAGAGATCTACGGTTCTTATACAAAGGGTAGTATGTTTTTTCATATATGATATGACAAGTACAGCCATCTAAATTCAACTTTGAAATTCCATACAAGCTGAAGACAAGATGTACTAATAGCCCTAATCACTTCGGTCTTCATCTAGTGGTTTGAGTTGACCTTGTTGATATTTTGGGGGTTTGGTTAGGTGATCTGAATTTTACAAGATCTTTAATTAACCATGAATTATGTGAATGTTTCAACAATTAACTCTTGAGAAAGACTTTAAATTGGCAACTTTAAAGAGAACGCATAAGTAAAAAGAATGCCAATAATAAAGATGCAAACCATAATTTGAAGACTACAGATGATAACAGAGTTCGGCCCTGATGGCCTACATCTCTGGGTCCACTTCCAATGAGACCGTTTCTATTATTTCTTCAAATGCTGCAAGATTACATCAATTCTGGGAACACTTCTAAGTTATGTCTATCAACTGCAAAAATATACTCTGCCAATGCATCCCTCTAAAAAAATTGAGAAATTTGAGTATAAACACTATGGTTTACCAAAGACCTCCCCTAGCATGCAGTACAAGAACTTTTGCTCCTGCGCAGTATGGTCACTATACGGATTCTCGCCTCAAGAACTGTGCCTGTATAAAAACTCATGCCTACTACCAACTGTGTGTACCTCGATTGAGCTCCAAACCACGGTTTAAATAGGGCAAAAAGGTTGTTTGGCGTCCATGGGAGGTGCACCCATGCTGGGTGTAAATCGTAATTCAAATTTTTTTAAATATTTCAAGGATATGGCTCAACACACAAGGCGTTGGCCTATTGTTAACATGTATTGCATGGGCGGAGGTCTCGAGGTCAAGCCCTCGAGCCTCCGTTTTTGGTGGCATAGTTATATGGTTTCAAAGCATATGTATTTAACATATGGTTTGAAACCATAGTCCGTGGACCTTGGATTGTATCCCGTCGTTGGTTATATGAATTGGATTATATATACAAAATAGAGCCCTCGGCCCGCCCCTTTTCCAAACTATATTCCATTCAAACATAAGCATAAGATTTGTGGTTGTATATAGTAAGCAACACCAGCGACGTAGTGGTAGGGAGCATGGTGGTAGGGCGTTGAAGCTATTGCTAGCGGAAGGTTAGGGGTTCAATCCCCCTACTCGATATATTGTTTGGTAAAAACAACAACAATGTGGCCAATCGAACTGCCATGTGGCGGCCTCCAACTGGTCCACGTTCCTGCCATATATGCAATAATCCTGCCAAGTGTCAGACCCTTATAGGTCCACACCATCCTGCGACTGCCACATCAACCTACAACCTGCCAAGTCACCTGCCGTCTGATACCTTAGGGTGTTGCCACGTCTATGTAAGGGTGCCATGTGGCACCCCTTTTGCCACTTTTTACCTGTTTCTGCGAATTTTCAGAACGCGATATCTTTCACGTCCGGAGTTCGTTTTGGATGAAAGAAGAGTTGCCGGAAAGCTCTTGGCAAGCTCTTTGCAACGGGTGAGCCCCTGTTCAGCATTTGAAGACTTTGATTTTTTGGTCATTTTGGGAAGATCCTCCTGGATCATTAGGGCATAAACCAGATCTGGTGCATCATTTCTAGATTTGATTTACTCATTCGTTGGCTGCTCAAAAGATATGATTTCTACTCCTCTTTTCTTGGGACACATTCCTAGGTAAGTTGGGATCATTTTAAGTGATTTTGATCCATCTCTTTAGCGTGTTCTGCACGTTGTCCTCTCATAGCAGCAGCAAACATTTTTTCATCTTCTCTAATTGTGTGCATTTATCATTCTAACTCCTATCCTCTTGAAATACTTGGTAAACATCCTTTTATTCATTGCTTTGATTCCATAACGAACTGATCTTTGTCAAGAGGTTGCTCGTGAGGTATTCTTGTGTTTCCTTGACTGGTTTTGCATGTTTATTTCACCTATACTAGGGACTCCCCCTTGGTCTCTAGGAGTTAGCCTAAAGCATAAGGAGTTGTGTTGTGGTGACATTGGGCGCAATTCCTCTTATGCTTACCCTCGCAGCACCACAATTCAGGGCTTTCATGAGGGTGCTAATTTGAGTGGTAACACAATGGATAACTAGAATTAAAAAATATCGAGTCCTCACAATGCCCTCCTATTCACAGGAGGGTCATGGAATAGTTATATTCCAAAATTAAACAATTTATATCTAAAATTTGATCAAACATAAAAATGTTAAAGAAAGGTTAGCAAATAATTAAAGCGTTGCCAACAGTGTATGGAAAAACTCTCCAAGTCATCCACGTGGTAGGTGACATTATCAAAAATGCACACACGAGAATATGGTGTCTTCCCTGGCCAAGTGGTTCATGGTTTGAAACACATGGCACTGAAACCTTCAAACTGCTACTTGTTTACCAGTCTTATATGAAACAAAACAAGGCCTGGCCAAAGTTATGTTGTGAGGTTCTTTCTAGACTCGGTAAACAAGAACTACAGCTGCGAGTGTTTGTGGTGATGAAACCTGTGTCTTTATAGCTGCTTGTTCCTTCACGAACTCATCCATCGTGGACAAAACAGTAAAGCCATTACTTCAAGGAGCTACTTCATTAGGCCGACAAGAGCTTCCAAGTATTCCTTGTTTTTCCACTTTCTTGGTCGCGAATACCAGAGATTCATCTATGATGTACCTCATCGTGCATGGTAGAGAAGAAGAAGAAAAGTTGGTTTTGAATGAACCAAGAAGAGTGTTAGTTGAGAGCTCCAGATAACTCTATATTCAAGGAAAAGGAACTGGTATATGGGGTTCTGGCATTCCATTTTCTATTTTGAGATGCTTTTTTCTCAATCCAGGCTTTCATAGAATTTATGCAAGCACTATGGCTCATGGGATGGACCCTCCAAGCCAACAACTACTATAGCCATAAAGGCACCCAAAGCATACATAGACATGGTGAGCATAACTCTTATAACCAAATTATGTTTCTCTATTTTCATCTGACGTACCTGAAGATGTCAATTGCCTTGGTGCTCTATAACCCTTGTTTGATTTGAGTGTGAGATGTTGCTTCTATCAATTAGCTTGAGACTTATTAAATTGTTTGCATCATTTGAGGCCACCCTCTTCATGTTTAGTGTCGATCCTTTAGTCCTCAGGGCTTCCTATGTTTAAAAAATGCTCTACCTCTTCTCAACTACGAGATGAAGAGTCTAAAGTTCGAGAGCTTGTTCTAGCTTCCCTTCATCCAGTTAAAGATCCAAACCCATAGCCACCAACAGCATATAGAGATCCAAAGCCACCAGTAAGTAAAACACCACTTGTTTCAGCAGTACTAGCAGTTAAAGCTACAAGGGCAATTCCAGATCCTTTAGTATCATTAGCAAGAGCATGAAGCAATATTCTTTATTTTTTTGAGACATAAAAGATACCAGTCCATCCTCTCTCGAAAATTGGAAATAGGGGTAGCCGACTCATCTATTGGCTAAATATGGGTGGGTTTGCACATGTTTGGGGTTATTCTGGTGTTAAGTGATATAGGGAAAATGTCCATAATGCCCCTTTCGTGAGGGATTTTCAATCTGTCATCATCGAGTAATCCCAATTGTCATCATGGCTTAGTCATGCCTCACAGGACTAAATTATGGGCCTCTTTCTGCCTTCAGGTTATTGTAAGGCGAGGTCTAGTCCAACCAAAACGTACTCACCTTTGCTCACTTCTCAAACTGCTCTAGTCCGACCTAAAAGGACTTAGCCTCTTTCTGCCCATTCGATTGTTATAGGCCAGGCATGACCTTACCGATAGGTTTGGGGAATTTCGTAACATTCTAACAAGGGTTAGACCCCCGAAAATTAAACCTCCGTGATATCGAATAGAGTTGTTGTGGTATGAAGAAGGAATTTTTTTTAGTCCCTTCTATCCTAGATCAACAAAAGGCCATATAAGGCCATATATTATATCTATGAATAACTAGATTTCCGGGAGATAGAGGACTTGGAGTAAGCCTTTCATGGGCGGTCAACAAAGATCTTAAAGTGAAGGGTCTCACTACAGAGATTCTCCTTATTGCTCAAGACCTCATGATACACTACGTTTACAGTCGGGTCCCCAACTCAAAAAAGCCAACCGAGGTATCCTACTAGTTCAATCGCAAAACTGCACTGCGTGTTGTATCTCAAGTGTGGTACCTCAAGTGTGAGACCAACTAATTGTCCAAGTTCAAGTTGATGCCTGCAAGCAAATACTCATACAGGACCTAATGCTAGAATCCAGTGTAAAGCAGTCAAGTTTCACAAATAGTGTTGCATTTTTCTAAAGTGGCTCGTCTTCACAACATTGGACGCATATGATGGACATGGAGGTAGACAATGGACGTGAACAAAGAGGAATGGGTGAGGCAACTAGAATGGGTGTATGGAAACATCGTAAAATGAAATGGATTATGCCAGGATATGAGTTTTTAGAAACCTGAATACAAATCAGGAAAATACTACTACTAGAAGTCGTGGTGCAACATTAGGGATTCTAACATATTATGCTCCTTGCAAAAATGTGAAGCAATTTATAAGCCTAATAAGGCAAGCATTGTGATACTCACTTTGTATATGTTAGAGTTTGTAGCTCAGATAGGTACTTCTACATTGGCTTGGTGTCTAGCATATAAAAGTGTTCGAGACAAGTAAGTCTCTAGACATTACTTGTAAAAGTGTATTTTGTAATACTTTAGAGAGTCTATGGAGAGTTGTAAAAGAGTCTATGGAGAGTTGTAGATAGGATGCCATTGTCAGTGTGTGAGATCATTGATAGCGAGTGATCAGTGAGTGATCAGATCTAAGAGAGTGATTCTCTTAGAGGATTTGGAGAGAGTGATTCTCTCAAGTTGGGTTTGTCGTTACTACTGAGAGTTTGAGCACAGTTTACAGTGAGTGAGTCAAGAGTCCAAGTGTAGAGTGGATTCAGGGACACCTTGTCCTTAGGAAGCTACTTCTGCAAACCTGAAACTATAAGTGTTGTTACAGATCTATCATCTGCAATAAAAAGACAAATTGTTTATTGGTTTTCCCCAGGGATTGGGGTTTCCAAGGTAAAATATCTTATGCAAACTGTGTATGGCTATTTGATCTTTTCGTTGTGCATTTTCAGTTAGCTTAGACAGTGTATTACAGTTGTTTAATTTTTCAAATTATTTGTTGTATAAAAATCTTAAAGTGAATAATTAAACTGAAGTTGCTAATTAGATCTTTTTAAGGGTTGAAAAAATTTAACAGTATGGCTATATATGTTGTAACGAGAGTTACAACATGCCAAAGTCATAATACCATCTGCAGGTGCTGGTCCTCGAACTCCTGCCACTGCTCTCACTGGTTTCCTCAGTCGCAACCAAATCTATAGATAAGTTCTCTAAAACTCATTCATGATTCCAAATTTTAGCATTAATAATTTAGTGTATTGGAATTGGCAGAAGCAATGCATAGCCTACCAGTCAGGCATCTAATTGTGGTGCTTGTTGTCGCATATATAGTAGCTGGGCTACTTTTGTTCTTGAGCAGTACTGAGCAGTTCTTTGAGCCAGCCCTTTACTATGAGATCAGCCCTTTACTATGAGATCAGCATATGATGAGACACCAGTTGATGATCTCTCACTTTCAGCAGATCCAGAGCATCCAGATTGACCAGTTCTATGCCATGACTGAGTCTCATGACCCCAAATTCGATGATTGTTTTAGCCATTTTTCATGACCCAGAGCAGAGATTATTACAATGCCCATGATATGTAGCAACAACAGTTGTTTCAGTGAGCCTCAATTTTGTTTCAGGTCCAGTGCAGGTATATGACCCAGGTGATATTATGGTTTTATGCATATGGACTTTGATGTTGCTCTGTTTTGTATTTTAGCAATGAGACTTAGTTGATAATGGTTATATGTTGGCAATACTCTATTTTGGTTTTACTTGGAATCCAAAGTATAAATGATTTAGCTGTTATGTCCAAGAGATTCCTCTGTATACTCATTGGCCTTGTCCTGCTTGTAGTATGGATTTGGTCATTTCCCTTTAGGGACACAACTTGCTAGTCTTGGCACCGTCTTCATTGTCTCCGCCCATCCGTTGCCTTCTCTTCCCTTGTTGTTGATTAACCTTGACTTGTAACTTGACTAGTGGCATCTAGGATCTCCCCCACCTTCACCTCTATGTTGGAAAAGGTCTCCATGTCTAAATTGTGTCTCAGTGTTGGTTTATGTGATGTTGGTCACAGGGATGGTCTACCTCTAGGTCTTGAACACAAGTAATCTTACCAAAGAGTGTCTTTACACACTAAGGCATCGGAGCTTAAAGTTATTATAAATGGATACCCTGCCAACAAAACAAAAGTGTCTTTACACACTATTGGAAATAAAGTATAAATGTTATAAAATAGTCAGTGGCCAAAGGATGAGCACTCATCCACTATATGATGTAAGGCTCATTTGCCCCCACAAGGGCAACAGGGTGAGGCAAACCCGTCAGGGATATGGATGCTCACTAGCAGCAGGGTTAAGCCTTAGTCATTTTTTGGAGCTCAGAAGGCTTTACAAGGCACCTGCCTTTGTAGGCTGGCTATTACCTTGTGTAAAAGTGAAATAAATGTCTTAAAAGTTGATGGCTACTGGATGACCACTCATTCATTGTATAATGTTGCCCCCACAGGGAAATAGGGTGGGACTGACCCTCAAAGGTCATGTCTTTGTCACTTTCTATAAGCCCAAAAGGCTTACCAGGGCACCTGCCTCTAGAGGTTAACTAGTGTATATTGTTGTGCAAATAAATCGCTAAAAAGGTTGCTTGTCTAGAGTCTAGTGGAGCCTTCTCATCATTCCACCCATTTGTGAGACACTGCCATTCCCTATTGTTCACCTAGTCCAACTTATGTGTTGTGTGGATTCCCTTGTCCTTTAGCCTAGATGCTTACAGTGCCAAGTGGCGAGTCAATCCCTTGGCCTTACCTCGTTTCATTCACCTTCACCCTTGACTAGCAAAATGGCTAAATCAATAAATTGTTAAACTAGTAGCAACAAGGAAGCTCTTCCTGCATGCATGTGTTCTTGTATGCAGAAGACTTAAATTAGGAAACCAGTTGTATATAATTTATTTTTCCTAAGTTTACTTTGGAAAATAAATTAAAGTAATCTAAATTAACTTTAGTGAACCACTAGTTAAAGTGAAAGTGAAATTAGGGTTTTTGCTTTACCACTAGTTAAAGTAAAAGTGAAATTAGGGTTTTCGCTTTACCTAAAGTTATAAAAGAGAGATCAATTGGTAGAGAGAACACACACACTTGTATTCCGACAGAGACAGGATACAGACAGGGAGAGAAAGTCAGACAGAGGATTTAGCTGAGAAGACGAAGGAGCGAGCAGCAGGATCATCGAACTTCTTACAGCTGGGTCGTACACTCACACAGGAGGGTGTTGAGGTTTAGCTGGGATTTGCCCAGTGATTCTGTCGGGTACTGCATTCGCCAAGTTTGGGTGAATTTGCAGTGATTGTAAAAGTTCCATATTTTCTCATAATAAAATCTATATCTGACTATTGCACCGGTTTTCCCATCTTGGGTTTTTTCAGGGGTTTCCATAACCAAAATAATAGTGTCAATATTGTGATGTGATGTTGTGATTTATTTCTCAGTTTTATATTCCACAGCATACTGTAAAAGATATTCATGTGTGGTTATCAATTGATATTTTGCATGCACTATTTAGCCCTAGTTGAATATTAAAGGAAAATTTACATGGTATCAGAGCTCTGGTGAGCTAAAGCTGAGAGATTTGCAGCAACAATGATAGATCAATGGCAGATCTATAGGAAGACGCAAACCTAGACTTCAAGATCTAGGGTTTAACAGGTACACTTCACTATGCCCATGCAGTTAAGAGTTGAGGATAGACTCCAGCGTGCTCAGAACTTTCCTACATGGAAAGAGGGATCACAAGGATCCTAGACGTCAATGATGCTGAGGAGCACATTGACTCCACAAAAGTTGCACCCACAAATCCGGCAGATCTGATAGCCTGGAAGAAGATTGATTCCAGAGCCATGCTGATTATCATGGATGGAGTGAAGGACCATATAGTCCCTCACCTTTCTGGTAAGAAGACAGCATTAGAAATGTGGAAGGCTTTGGAGAGTCTGTACCAGAGCAAGAACGAGAACCGAAGGATGGTGTTGTAAGAGAGCATGCGCAGCACCAAGAGGACCAAGGGAGAAGGAGTGGTGCCTTATCTCACGAGGCTCACATAGATCAGGGATGAGCTTGGAGTTGTTGGCTCTAAGATTGATGATGAGAAGCTAGTTCGGATAGCCCTCAATGGCTTCTCTAAGCCATGGGATACCTTTGTCAAAGGTGTTGTGGCTAGGGAGAAGCTCCCTGATTGGCAGAGACTATGGGATGACTTTGTGCAAGAGGAGACCTGCATGGGTCAAGGATCAGGCTCATCCAGCAGTGCCCCACAGATTGTGGATGAGGAGGCTCTAGCCCTTACAGGGAAGAGCAAGGGAAAGGCAAAGAGGAAGAAGGATGGTAAGAAGAACCTTGACGTGTCAAAGGTCAAGTGTTTTATCTGCCACAAGCAGGGACACTTTGCCTCCCAGTGCCTAGACAAGAAGAAGAAGAGTAACACTCAGATGGCTGGATCTGCAGAGGTGGATGAGTTCAACAAAAAATTTGATGAGGAGTTTTGTTTGATAGCTTGCATGGCAAGCACCACAGGGATCAGCATATGGTACATTGAGAGTGGAGCATCTAGTCACATGACTAGACAGAAGAGATTCTTCAAAGACTTGCAGGAGGGTGGAACAGGGATCCACGTTGAGCTGGGTGATGATGCGCGGTATCAAGCGCAAGGAGTTGGCACTGTTTCATTTGAGAGGGAGTCTAGCAAACCCCTCAGTTTTGCTGATGTGTTATATGTTCCAGGACTGACCAAGAACCTTATATCAATCTCCACTCTGGAGGACAAGGGATATCAGGTGAAGTTTCGTGACCATAGAGTGTATATCAGGACCAAGGGGTCAGATAGGAGCTTGGATCAGGTGATTGGCAAAAGGAGCAAGAAAGTGTACAGATTACACTTTGAGCCTGCAAAGGCTCTAGTCAGCAACAGCAGCAACAGTCAGGGTGAGTTGTGGCATAGGAGGATGGCACACTTACACCATGGTGCACTGAAGCATTTGAGACAGGTAGTCATTGGATTTCCTCAGGTACAGGAGGAAAAACATAACCACTGCAAGGGTTGTGCTTTGGGGAAGAACATCAAGAAGCCTTTCCCACAGAATGAGAACAAGTCTAAGGAGCCCTTGGACTTGGTGCATTCGGATGTATGCGGACCTATGAGTGTCCATTCGTTCAGTCGTTACAGTTACTGTGTAACCTTCATTGATGACTATTCCTGGAAAACCTGGATCTATTTCCTGAAGGCCAAGTCAAAGGTCTTTGAGAGGTTCCGAGAGTTCAAGACTCTTGTGGAGAACCAAACAGGAAAGAAGATTCAGTTGTTGAGGACAAACAACGAGGGTGAGTACACTTCCAATGAGTTCATGGAGTATTGTTCGGCTGAGGGGATCAAGAACGAGCACATTGTGCCCCATACCCCACAGCAGAATGGAGTTGCAGAGCGAAAGAACAGGACTATGGTTGGAGCAGCCAAGGCCATGCTATTTGATCAGGGATTACCACTATTCCTCTAAGCCGAGGCATACAGGACTGCAATATACATTCAGAACAGGTGTCCCCACACAACCTTGGGGAGGAAGACACTAGAGGAGGTCTTCACAGGCACTAAGCCAGATGTGAGTCACATTCGCATATTTGGCAGTGTCTGCTATTGTCATGTTCATGCTGACATTCTCATATTTGGCAATGTCTGCTATTGTCATGTTCATGCTGACAATAGGAAGAAGCTGGACCCTTCTAGACAGAAGGGGTTACTTGTTGGTTACAACGAGATTTCGAAGGCATATAGAGTTTACATTCCTGCTCGCAGAAGGATCATTGTGAGCAAGGATGTCCATTTCGATGAGGACAAGGCCTTGCGGAGATCTCTGGACTTACCAGCAGAGCAGTAGCCAGCACAGGAGTCGGGAGTCAAGTTGGAGAGCCAGATGTACAGGTACAGACACAGAGCACAGGTTCTAGTGGTCAAAGGGAGTCAGGTGGACAAGATCCTTCAGTGATTGGCTTGAAGGATGAGCTGCAGCAGGAGACGGATATCCAGCAACCGTAGCAGGTTGACACTAGGCCAAGGCCTAAGTGGTTTAGATCCACACTGCATGATTCCAGGCAGCTAGATCCTCCACAGACATCTTTTAGACGGAGTGTAACACCAAATAGGCTTAGTTATATGGCACTGATGATAGAGTTGATTAACTCTGAACTTTCCAGCTTCGGGGAGGCTGCACAACATGATGTGTGGCAGGAAGCTATGGTTGAGGAGTATGACTCCATTATGAAAAACCAAGAATGGGAGGTTGTGCCAAGGTCACAAGGGAAAAAGGTGGTGGGATCCAGATGGATCTACAAGGTGAAGCATGCAGTAGACAGAAGCGTGGAGAAGTACAAGGCACGCTTCGTGGCAAAGGGGTTTTCACAGAAGGAGGGTATTGATTATGAGGAGGCCTTCGCCCCTGCTGCCAGGTATTCTTCCATTCGGACCATTATCTCACTAACAGCTGAGATGGGTTGGCATGTCCATCAGATGGACGTCAAGACTTCCTTCTTCAACGGAGTGATAGAGAAGGAGGTGTATATTGAGTAGCCAGAGGGGTTTGATGTGGAGAACAGGGAGACACATGTATGTTGAATGCATCGAGCTTTTTACGAGCTCAAGCAAGCACCTCGAGCATGGTACTCGAGGATTGACAGCTATCTACGGAAGATGGGATTTCAGCGGAGTGAGGCTGACAACAAGCTGTACTTCTTGACAGGTGAGGTGCCTCTCATACTGGTCTTATATGTGGATGATCTCCTTTTGACAGGAGATCGCAGGCTGATTGGAGACTGTAATTCCAACCTTGCAGTAGAGTTTGAGATGAAAGACCTTGGGCTGATGCATTACTTTTTGGGCTTGGAGGTTTGGCAGAGAGATGGATGCTTCTTCATCGGACAGGGGAAGTATGCAGTAGAGATCCTGAAGAGATTCAGGATGGAGGACTGCAAGCCTATGGCCATACCTCTAGTTTCCAACTGGAGGAAGATTGATGCATCAGGATCAGACGGATTTGATCCTACCTTGTATCATCAGCTTATCGGATCGCTTATGTATCTGGTCAACACTCGACCAGACATCAGCTTTGCAGTCAACTCTTTGAGTCAGTTCATGATGGACCCTCGGAGAGTGCATTGGACGGCTACGAAGCACATACTTCGCTACATCAGAGGTACAGTGGAGTATGGATTGGTTTATGAGCGCAGGGGGAGTGTACAGTTAGCAGGTTTCACAGATGTTGACTGGGCAGAACGTGTAGAGGACCGGAAGAGTACTTCAGGTTGTTGTTTCAGCATTGGATCAGGGGTCGTCTCTTGGTTTAGCAGGAAGCAGAAGTCAGTTGCATTGAGCTCAGCAGAGGCTGAGCACATGGCAACCAGCATGGCTGCTTGTGAGGGTATGTGGCTGAGGAAGTTACTTGCAGGGTTGTTCGAGTGTGAGCTAGAGGCTACAGTAGTTCACTGTGACAATCAGAGTGGCATCAGGCTATCTGAGAATCCAATGTTCCATGACCGGAGAAAACACATAGACATCAGATACCACTTCTTGAGAGATTGTGTTCAGAGGGGAACCATTCGGTTGAAGTACATACAGACAGATGAGCAGGTGGCGAACATTTTCACCAAGGCACTTTGCAGACAGAGTTTTGTGAAGTTCAGGGATAAGTTGGGGTTGCTACCGAATCCCTTCCTCGTTGAGAGAGAGTGTTTAACTAGTAGCAACAAGGAAGGTCTTCCTGCATGTATGTGTTCTTGCATGCAGAAGACTTAAAATAGGAAACCAGTTGTATTTAATTTACTTTTCCTAAGTTTACTTTGGAAAATAAATTAAAGTGATCTAAATTAACTTTAGTGAACCACTAGTTAAAGTGAAAGTGAAATTAGGGTTTTTTCTTTACCACTAGTTAAAGTGAAAGTGAAATTAGGGTTTTTGCTTTACCTAAAGTTATAAAAGAGAGATCAATTGGTGGAGAGAACACACACACTTGTATTCCGACAGAGACAGGATACAGACAGGGAGAGAAAGTCAGATAGAGGATTTAGCTGAGAAGACGAAGGAACGAGCAACAAGAGCACCGAGCTTCGTACAGCTGGGCCATACACTCACACGGGAGGGTGTTGAGGTTTAGCTGGGATTTGCCCAGTGATTCTGCCGGGTACTACATTCGCCAGGTTTGAGTGAATTTGCAGTGATTGTAAAAGTTCCATATTTTCTCATAATAAAATCTATATCTGACTACTGCACCGGTTTTCCGGTCTTGGGTTTTTCCGGGGGTTTCCATACCCAAAATAATAGTCTCAATATTGTGATGTGATGTTGTGATTTATTTCTCAGTTTTATATTCCGCTGCACACTGTAAAAGATATTCATGTGTGATTATCATTTGATATTTTGCATGCACTGTTTAGCCCTAGTTGAATATTAAAGGAAAATTTACATAAATGAGTATACACTAGAGGTTCTTGTTTAAAGCAGCTGATCATTTTGATTTAGATTATTTATATATATGTATTGTGTTGATACTCGCCAACAGAAGCTATGTGTACTTGAGTCTCACTGTTACCATAGATAATTGAGCATGCATGTCCATTTGTACCTTGTAGTATCAAAGTTTAGCACTTGGTCATCGTTTGATCAGACTTGACCTGGTCAACGCAGTGTTGACCAAGCCAGAAGCAGGGTCCGAGATGAGTTTTAGACCGATGGTTGTGGATGATGATTATTTCTGGTCTATCAGTGTCCATTAGACATATTCATGCTTTAGATGGTGGTTTACTATGATGGCTTGTATTATTTTTTATGATTATCAGCAATTACAGGGTTTATTATTTTTATTGTTCTCACATGGATGGTGTTGATGTATTTGTAACTTCGGAATGTATTCACTTGTATATTTCATATGTTGTATTTCATTGGTCCCCGATGTTCCTATCGGGAGAATCATTAATGTAATCAAGTCATGTAAAGTCATAGAGGTTAACCTTCCTTGTTGATCAGGGGACAAAGTCCCCGCAGTTGTGGGGCACTAGGGTTATTAGACTCTCCTAGAGAATTCAGCCCTGGTAAGTAATTGTCAAGTCGAAAACTAGTATAAATAGAGAGTGAGCCTCTCTATTTGATACACACACACACTCAACTGTAGCACATGAGTGAGAGAGGAGTTGGCACAAGTGAGAGAGACAACTGTTGTCGGAGATCATCTTTGTGTTTTTGGGGTTTACTACTGCCATTGGTGCTCATTCTATCTCTAAGGAAGTTGCGGGGTTTTCTCCTTTATGGTTTCCCTGAGAAAAATCTTTGTGTCTATTGTCTCTCGTGATTGATTGTTGTGCATGTTATTCTCTCAGATAAGATCCTAAGATCATATTGCTTAAATGATCAAAATCTAACATGGTATCAGAGCTAACCTGAGAAGAAGACACTGTGCAGCTGCACAAGCTAAGGCTTCTTACTTTTCGGGTCTCTCTCCACAGATCATCAGCAAAAGGAGGCTAGGCTAACTCTCCATTAAAGGGCGCATCTTTCTGTCAAAGCAGAATTTGATTCCGGGCATTTTCAGTTTTTGACCTGTCACTACAGCGGGAAATTAGGGATTTTCATAGAAGAGGAATTTTTGAGTGAGCCCAGCATAGGATTGCTCTTCTCATCAAAATCGAAGTTTAGAGACCAAGGTCGAAGTTTTTGGTTAAGTAAAACTCCGGGAAAGTCAAACCCTAGTTTGACCCCGACCCTGAAAAAACCTAGAATACTAAAACGGGTAGTTTTGGTACATTCGATATATCGCGAGATTGAAGAAGGCTCAAGAGCCGAAATTTTTACAGGCCAAAGATAAAATCCTGATGTACCGTGTAAAAATTTCAGCATTAGATTCGCTATATTCCAGGAGATATGATTCCTCCAAATCAGGGTTCCAGCCTCATCCAGGATTCATCCCTAAACCGAACGCCTAGGGAGAACTGCTATATCTTGGGCTACGAAGGTCCAAATGAAATTTCACAAGATGTTCCAGATAGGGCACGGACTGTAGTTTCTGTGGTAAAAGTTTCAGACCCCGAAGGTGAAACAGTGACACATGGCAGTCTGTACAAGTTTGTTATGTTGAACAGTCCTGAATTACGTTACCGTGGGAAAACTATCATAAGTCCCAATTGGTGAAACCAATTCTGATAAAACCTGTGGTGTTGGAAGGAGCACAAACGAGGCTACCTCAGTACGAAATGTCAGACACAGAGGAGCAGTACTTTCGGAGATACTGCAGAAACAATATCAGGCATTTCTGCGGAAGAAGTTGGAAAACTAGGGCTTCCTATTCTGGGAGCTTCCCTCCACTATTTTCAGAAAATGAGTACAGTGGACAGCTCGCCTTGAAGAGGCCCATCTTTTTATCCAATCAGATCTAAAAGATTCCAAGTTTTGAAAATTAGGGTTTCTCTAACAAACCCTAGATCAGCCAGCTCCAAAACCAGGATGGACACCTCAAATCGGTAAGATCTAAATTTTTCCTATTTAAATTTGAGGTTCTCAATTCAAAATGACTAATCACACCAGCTTGATGACAAGCTTGGTGAAGCTGACAACTTCCAAGCATGGAAGTATGAAATCTCACTGGTTCTTAAAGAAAATGAATTGGACACCTACATAAGTGGAGAGGTTCCAGTTCCAGAGGGAGATGAGGCTAAAGCCTTACACAAGAAGAACTTGGTCAAGGCCAAGAGGATTATTTTTGATTCAATCAAGGATCACCTTATACCACAGGTGTCTTCCCTAAAGACACCTAAAGATAGGTTTGATTCCTTGACCAAGCTATTTGAAGGAGAACATAAATCGGAAGATGACTTTGAGAAACCAGTTGAAAAATGTAAAGATCTAGAATGCAGAGACCATACAGTCATACTTTACAAGGGTCTCTCAAATCAAAGAACAACTTGAAGCAGTGGATGAAGAAGCAGAGAATGCAGAAATTCTGATAACCACCTTGAATGGCCTCCCAGGATCATGGGATTCATTCATTCGAGGAATGTGTGCCAGAAGGAAGTGATTACCTTCAGTAGACTCTGGGAAGAGCGCACACAAGATGAAGCTCGACTCATAATAAGAGAAAAGAAGATGGGAGCAACTAAAGATCTAGCTCTCACGATTCAAAGAAGATCCCTCAAGCGATGAGGAATATGAAGGACTCAATTCTTTAAGAACCTCTTATCCATCTTAGCATTTGGATAAGAAATGGTGTTGTTATGAATGAAGAAGATGATGAAGCTGAAAGAAAGAGTCTACCCACGAAACAAATAAAGATAAGTATTCAATTGTCATTTCATGATATTGTTTTGTTATGCATTTGTTTATATTCAGTTGATGTGTTATGCATGATAGAATGTTTACATTAATGACAGTATACTACTAATATGCATGTGATGGGTAAGTAGCTCATGGTGCTATACAACTCTCCATTGCTACTTATCTAAAATGAAAAATCTTTGCTGACATATTGGATTAGTGCACAATCTCAATGATGTCATGGCAGAGATGGAAGGCATCTAGAAAGTTTCCGTGAGATATGGATGAATGTTGTATTGGCTAAAATAGTTGCATGATTATATATTTATGCATAAGAACTTTCCATTATGAATATGCCTTATGAAATGTTTCTTACCATACAACTAATGCATATTGCGTACAATCGCCTACAAGAAAAGAAGGATGAGACTTGTTCCGAAGAACAAGTGATGACAGTTCGAGAAATAATACAAGATGAAGAATAATATGACAATACTTTCAAAGAAAGAAAGAGGTCTCAGACACAGTGCAGTTATGTGACACTGTTGAGCGACATCATTGATGCAAAACCTTCCAGCTATGAAGAAGTAGCCAAGAAGAAAGGGAAGGAGAGTACCAGTTCAAGAAGAATGATGTCTAGGATGCGGTATCTACAAGTTCCATCATGCAGTAGATGGCAACATTGTGGGATACAAGGCAAGATTCGTAGCACGAGGCTTCTCACGGAAAGAAGGCATAGACTACGAAGAGAGATTTGCAACCACTAGAAGTTAAGACACATGATACGCAGACTCATGTGTGCAAATTAAAGAAGGCCTTGTACGAGCTCAGAAGACACCCATGGGATAACACATACATGAGGAGCTTGAAGATCACGTAGAGTGATGAAGATCTTAACCTTTGCTACAAGGTTGAAGATGAAAGCCTATAGAGGATGACAAGCTCACAGATGGGTGTGAGAAGAACGTTTTCAAGATAGAGTATCTTGGTATCCAGTGACCCTAGATGGATACATAGAATATTAGTAGCAGAGGAAGCTACTTGTCACTCCTGTACAGAATGTTTCAATACATAGAGTATGAAAGGCAAAGGGAGAATGATGCTCCACTTCAGAGGGAGTGACTGCAGAAGATCCTGAGGTTCGACATGGTACGACAGGATGGACAGCTTACTGATGGCTCTAGGCTTTACTGAGAGTAAAGCGGATTCCAACCTTTACTTCAAGGTTGAAGGTGGAAGACCAGTGATGCTCCTGTTATATGTCGATGACTTGTTCTTGACAGAAAAAGTGGAACTCATTAAAGTTGCAAGAAGGAGACTTGTTGCCGAGTTCGAGATAAAGGACTTGGGTATGGTAATTTCTAGACATGGAGGTGTGGCAGAGTGCGAATGGAATCTCCCTTGGACAAGGGAAGTATGCAGTAGAGATCCTGAAGAGGTTCGGAATGATGGACTGCAAGGACATGGCCACACCTATGGCATCGAACCTGAAGCTATTGAGTGATGCTTCATCAAAGTCGGTTGATGCTACGATGTATCATCAGATGATTGAGTCCTTGATGTACCTGACGAATACGAGACCAGATATTTGCTTTGCTGTGAACACATTGAGCCAATTCCTGATGGATCCAAGACATGTTCACCTGATTACTACAAAGCATATTCTGAGGTACCTGAAGGGTACAGTTGATTATGGGCTCAAGTATGAGGCAAATCAAAAGATTAACCTAGAAGGTTATGTGGATTCGAATTGGGCAGGCAATGGCATTGATAGGAAGAGCACTTCGAGGTGCTGCTTCAGTATGGGATCAGGTGTGATCTCTTGGTTTAGCAGGAAGGAGTCCTGTATGGCGTTGAGTACAGTCGAGGCAAAATATGTTGCCACTTGCTCGACTACTTGGGAGAGAGGAGCAGTGAAGCTCCAGCTTGTGATCCAGATCGAGATCTCTCGAAAGAGGGAGTTCTAGCATAGTCGATGAGACAAGCTGTCTGAGCATAAAATTCTGGCGAAGCTCGTAGGTTGCTTAGACGTAAACGGTCCTATCGGTTGTCCTCAGATGTAATCAGTCCTGGCGAAGCTCGCAGGTTATCCTTGGACTTAATCAACCCTGATGTGATTCTATGCTAGAAATGGCCAAAGTGAAGTTTGAGTACTTCAGGGAGAAGCTTGGTGTTCTCCAGATCGAGGTTCCTTCCAAGGGGAAGTGATGAGTCTGTGTGCCCTTCTGACATGGTGGTAGGATTGGTTCCTCCCATGGTCAGATGTAAGTGCAGAGCCCTTCTGACATGGTGGTAGGATTGGTTCCTCCCATGGTCGGATGTAAGTGCAGGGCCCTTCCGACATGGTGCAGGTCGGGCCTCCCATGGTCGGATGTAAGTGCAGAGCCTTTTCGACATGGTGCAGGTCAGGCCTCCCATGGTCGGATGTAAGTGCTTATCCTTTCTGACATGGTGGCAAGCTAGGCCTCCCATGGTCAAATGTAAGCGCAGAGCCTTTCCCCGAATGGTAGATGGTGTGTCCTACCATGCTGGTGGATGTAAGTGCGGAGCCTTTCCCCGGATGGCAGATGGTGTGTCCTGCCATGCCGATGGATGTAAGTGCAAATCCTTTCCCCGGATGGTAGATGGTGTGTCCTACCATGCCGGTGGGTGTAAGTGCAGATCCTTTCCCCGGATGGTAGATGGTGTGTCCTACCATGCCGGTGGATCAGGATGTAAGTGCAGAGCCTTTCCTCGGATGGTAGATGGTGTGTCCTACCATGCCGGTGGATGTAAGTACTGGGCCTTTCCTCAGATGGTAGATGGTGTGTCCTACCATGTCGATGGATGTAAGTGCTGGGCCTTTCTGACATGGTGAAAGGATGGACCTCCCATGGTCAGATGTGAGTGTTGGGCATGCCTTTCTGACATGGATGTTGGATGTGTTCCTCCCATGGTCAGATATAAGTGTTGGGCGGGCCTTTCTGACACGGATGCTGGATGTGTTCCTCCCATGGTCAGATATAAGTGTTGAAGAAGATGAAGACCTACATGGAGGCTAGGCCTACAACCAGCATGAAAAAGGGTTGGCTTTGTAGAACTTCCTGTGACGAGTAGAATTGAGAGATAGCACCATTTGATCGAGATAGCGGAAGCAATGATGATGATGATCCAGTAATGATCCAGCTTTGATGATGATCCAGTAACGAAGACTTGTGCTGATGAATTGTGTCTAGAGAATACCTTCCTAGTTAAGAGGGAGTGTTGATGTATTTGTAACTTCGGAATGTATTCACTTGTATATTTCATATATTGTATTTCATTGGTCCCCGATGTTCATATCGGGAGAATCATTAATGTAATCAAGTCATGTAAAGTCATAGAGGTTAACCCTCCTTGTTGATTAGGGGGCAAAGTCCCCGTAGTTGGCCCTCCTCCTATGGTTATTAGACTCTCCTAGAGAAGTCGGCCCTGGTAAGTAATTGTTAAGTCGGAAACTAGTATAAATAGAGAGTGAGCCTCTCTATTTGATACACACACTCACTCAACTGTAGCACATGAGTGAGAGAGGAGGAGCTGGCACAAGTGAGAGAGACAACTGCTGTCGGAGATCATCTTTGTGTTTTTGGGGTTTACTGCCACCATTGTTGCTCATTCTATCTCTAAAGAAGTTGCGGGGTTTTCTCCTTTACGATTTCCCCGGGGAAAATCTTTGTGTCTATTGTCTCTTGTGATTGATTGTTGTGCATGTTGTTCTCTTAGATAAGATCCTAAGATCATATTGCTTAAATGATAAAAATCTAACAGATGGGGCCTCTGACGTACCTTTGTGATGGACATATGGTATATGGGTACTCATTCCTAGTTGATTTGGACATTCTGAATCGGTTTTCAATTTTGGGCAGTTACAGGAGAGATATGGATCTTTCAGGCATTTTGCAACAGATTTGCTCTGGGAAATAAAAAATAAAACACACTGCAGATGATGGTGAGTTTTCCTAGGGAGCCAGAGGGGATCATGGGGTGCATCCAGTTGATTGTACCATATTGCTATGGAGCCAAACCTATCAATGCAGTCAATCGTCTTCATTTTTTGGTGTCCAGTGAGATATTGGCAGTGTTATGTTCCCGAGGCAACATTTTGATGATAAAAAATGGTTGATAAGAAAATCGATTTGGGAAAATGAGGCAAGAAAATGGCATGAAATTGGTCTGAGGCATAGTGTTTGGGTCGCCTTCATCATCCGGCATCAGCTTCACTCTACATGGGATCCACACGTCCTTGATTTCTTCATTTTGAGGGTCTTTTGATGTATTCTTGAGGGGGACGTCCTAGTGATTTTGATCACTTCATGATATTATTGACCATCACACATTGTTATTGTGCCATGGGGCCATGCTAGTGAAGGATATTATAACCTCCTAGCCCCACCATGTGCTATCTTATGATTATTTGTCATTTTTTATGTGGAGCGCCCCCTCCTTGGGAATTTTAGTGATGTGCCCCCTCTATTATTGAGTTGATCCATGTATGATGTATCTGGATAATCTTAGTCGTAGATTAGGATGTTTCTATCTATGATCTTGACCCTTGATCTTTTTGGATCTAGGTTTTATGTACTTGAGATCTATATATTGGGATGCTCTCTCATTTGTAAAGGGACTTTTGGCTCTCAAACTTTTGGAATAATAAAATATTTTGCAAAACCCTTGAAAGCTTTGTCGAATATCTTGTGTGGAGATTGGAAAATCTTTATCTTTCTATCATTCTTGCGGATCTATGTCGTGCTAATATTTTTGCAGGTGGTTGTACCTTTAATGGATAGGGCGATTTGAAGGGAGCGCTATTGTGACCGAGTTCCATATCTCTTCCTCAAATCGTTTTGGGTTCAAGGAGTATCTTTATTGTATCTTAGGTTCATCTTGATGCTTTTTGAGCTTCTCTTCATTGATTATCATCTTCTTTTTGCAAATTGATTCTCATTGGTAAGATCTCTTTTGCAGGAGGAGGGCGATTTGGTCTCTTCGAGGAGAAATTGATTTCACTTGGCATTTGTATGGAAAACGCTTATAATTGATCAAAAAAAGAAGATCATCACCATACAAGGTCAGTAGCAAATATTTCCAAGTACGTTTGCATTTATTTTATTTTACTGAGGCTTGATCTAGTTGTCACAACTCACACCCAACCCCTCATTTTAAAACCCTAGTTTTGTAGATCTCATAGATTCGGTGAGTTTTTTATGACGACCATCAAAACCCACTTGGAGATAATTGAATAAACCCTAGATCTCAAATTTCATTAAAATCGGACTCCATTTACCCTTGGATCTAGCACTAGTCTCTCTAGGTGGGGCGCCCTCCTTAGGTGGGTGGTCTAGTTTTCAGATCTATCAGTTGGATATGCTTGAACCCACTTTAATTTCACAAATCTACCCTTCAAGCTATTAGATCTAGTTATTTGTCATCCCGATCTATTCTTTTGGGTCCACTTTGTCCACTTTTGAATAAATCCTAGGTGGGTCCAATTAGAATTTCCTTCTCTTTGGTTAGATCTCTCTAGATCTACATTATTAACTTCTTTGTGGTACATTTCCAATTAAGTTGATCGTTTTTCCTATTTACTAAGCCTACCCAACTTTTCCCTAACCTCTATACCACATCTATTCCATAGATCTAGACTTCTCCACTCATTATCTCTCCTCTTTCATTTATTGCATAACCCTAGGAGTGCCTTGAGTAGATGCGCTAGCCCTCATAGGCTAGTAGGGTCTCCCCCTTGATCATTCTCCGAATTGATCTAAAGCGACAAGAGCCCGTACGTTATAACAACTACTCTTTACCGTAGTGGACGAGGCCCTTGCGGTGTCACCAATTAGCTACCTTACCTCTACCATATCTCAAGTGGGTGGCTACACTTTGTGTGATAATAGTGCTCTTGCATGCTTTTGGCATCGTAGTTAGCTAAAAGGACAAAAGATGGTAAACTAGAAGCTCTTGTCATTGGTGTCTTTCTGTTAAGCATGGTGGCAGCTCAAGGTTTGCATGACAAACACATGCACCCTTGCCTCGAGTGCAACAATGTCAGTGCCAGAAAATGGATAGTGTGCACCTCTAAACTAGCCTATCTTAACTTTCTAAAATTTGTTTTATAAAAATTAATTTGCACCCTTGCGTAAGTGCAACATGGTCAGTGCCAGATAATGGGCAATGTGCACCTCTAAACTAGCCTATCTTAACTTTCAAAAATTTGTTTTAGAAAATTTAATTTTATGGATAGATAACAAAAAAAGGCCCACCACCAAGGCTAATAATTAAGACTTGTCATGATGTTTAGATGAATCACAATTTGAAAAAAAATAAATTTAAAATTTAAAAAAATAATAATAATTTTCCAAAAATTGAAGTTTATTGGGGATTTATGGAAACCTTTGGATAAAAATTGAGAACTAAATCGATCTGATTACAATAGTTCCTGCTTTGGCAGTGACTAATAATATAAACAGATGAAAAGAAGACAGGCCTTAGTCACCAACATAGTAAAAACTTAAAGTGCTTCTCCAAAAGTTTTTGTCGTTTTGATTCTAAGTCATTCGAATGATTTGCCCCATAAATAAGACTAAGGGTTTGTCCGAAATTTTCCCCAATTTTAATTTTGAGCTATATATGGAACTAGAACACTACGACACGAACGGCTCCCAGTTCAATTCCCAGGGTCAGTTCAGTCCCCTTAAGGTGGAAGGAGACTTCACGAAACTGATGAAACCCAGATTTGTCCGTCTGATTCTGATAAAGAATTAGTTCCTTCTATTAATCTCGATTACCGCCGTCTTCAAATTTACAGTGGTACCACCCCAAAGAAGGGAGAAAGGGGAAAAGGCCAGAAATGATATATAGGATTGTGAGTGCAGTTTGCGTAAGTGCCTCTACACCTGCACTTGATCTTCTGTATTGGTATCGTATTGGTATCGTGGCATGCCATGATTACCATGACCACCTCAAGAAAGTGATTGTTTTCTTCAATGCTTAGAAATTGCAATTTTTTTCATTGAAAAAAAAACAGTAATTCCCTAAAAGTCCGACAGCGCATTTTGCCCTTGTTCTGCAGCACATTTCGGGAAGCTAAACCTGACACTACTTCCATTATTTCATTCAATTAACCAGTATGCCATGGAAAGAATAGTTAAAGCTTACCGCCAGTGAAAGAACAAGTCAATCCAACGGCGAAGCCGATCGCCACCGTAAACAAAGACAGCAAGATCAAATTGACAGGATGCTTTTGGGAGTAGTAATACAGCGGGCATAACACTGCAAGAATCCCGGAATATAAAGTAATCAGCGGCATATCCCGGTCCAAATGCCTTCGAAAAAAAACTGAAAAGAGAAAACTAAAGATTATTTCCATATATCCGGCTTACAGATAAATGGCAGAATTACGAGAACAATATAGAGCGCAAGTCCAGCTGTTGATGAGACAAAAAAAACAGCCACGGGGCGGACGAAAACGACGATGCTTCCAATGGCAATTGTAAGAATCAATTGCAGGCTTAAGATTGTATAGATCTTCCTGATGAAAGCCCACCGAAAAGTATTGTCCTCCAAAGAAATCCCGGGATACAAAGGTGTAGAGCCGCCCTCCAAGTCTACAAACACATCTTTACCTGGTGCCATGGCCTATTATCAATCAAATCGTCAATTTTATTCACAAACCAACCCGATTTCGATCGTGGGATGAAGAGCTCTCCTTCCTCGGATTCGAACGATACTTATTCAAAAACCTCAGACCCAACCGGATGCTATGCCAGGAACCATGATTTATCAAGTAGGCAAGGTAGAACTATAAAAACAGATGGTTCCTAATAGCTCTAACTGTCAAAATCGTGGCTAACCATGGTTGAGTTTGCACGAAGCATCATGTTTTCCTAGCTGACACGATATTCTCGAGTCAGTAATGCGTATTGTAATGTGTCTTCACGTTTCTTTTACATATGTTACGGAATTTAATAGAAAAAGATCTGTGTTTCATATGTTTTTACATTGATATTAACACATTTGAATTTATATTTGAATTTATAAACAAAACGAAAATCATCTAAAAGTGAATATATAAGCTCAACATTATGGAAATACAACTAAAATTTTAAATTAAAAAGAGCTATGGTTTTAGAAGATGCAAAGGAATGTTTAAAAAAAAAAAATTGGAAAGTAAATGAAAGTGATAAAATGATGAAGAAAATAACCCAAAAAAATATGTTAAGAAGAGCTTTATCTTTAAAGATTTAAAATGTTAAATATAATAAAAAAAATAATAAAAAAATTGAGTAGTTCATTTTATTTATGAGAAGATTTCAAAACAAATGTTTCATTATTAATTAGTAATGGTTTCATTATTAATTAGTAATGGATAATCTTGCACAAATTAAGAAATGAGAAAATGGAGATTAGCAACAATTATGCACCCAACTTATCACTTGATTATTTTACTTTTTGTTATTTTTCTCTCTTAATTATTGTAACTCACCCTATACACTAGACTTAAAACACAACAATGGTTTTCAAAAACAAAATAGCTTTCCAAGCAAGGCACAATAAACAAGGTTGAATTTAAACTTTGACATGAACATTTAAACTCCTTTGAATAAGCAAATTCAACATGTGGTTTTTAAATACACTAGCATACCCCCAAAGCGAGCGAAATGAAACACTGAAGAGAATTTCAATATGTTTCAAAAAATGAGAGAAAGTTGTCTGTAGATAATATAAGTTTATGTGATGAAAGCAAGTCTAGGGAAATAAGTGAAAATAAGTTACATCAAACTTCTAAATCGCCACATAAGTGAAAATAAGTTTCCTCCAAAAGGAGTTTTCTAAGTTTTAGGTAGCTTTAGAGAACCTCGAAACCCCTGGACATGGAGGAACTATACCTTTGAAACTGAGACCTTGCCTGGACGTGGAGAGACTATACATTTGAAATTGAAACTTGAACTATGCGAGACATCAAAATTTTTGCACATCATAATTTGCACAAGTGACACTATTTTTCTTGTCAACCATTCGTGTGGGTCCTCTTATAATCTCATGTATTGAAGATCATTGAATGGCCAAATAAGGTTGACAGGTGAAGAAAAATTGTTGTTTCAAGTTTGTAATATCCCAAGTCAATCTTCGTGTTGAATATCGATAGTATATAGTCAAGATGTCCATTAGTAGCCTGTTGCTTAATTTTCATGACGTCATGGATGCAAAAGCAAACCCCCTTTCGTGCACATATTGTAGCTCAGGGGGCACAAGTTTTGATAGAGGTAACAATTCCATTAAATTTATGTTTACCTTTCCTCTTCACACATAATTACATGACCAAAGCATACACTTAGATCCCAATAACACTTGGCTGCGTGCATGAAGGGTGGTTTTCCCGTTCTACTTGAAAAGAAGAAGGTTGATTGGTAGCCCTAGTATCCCCATCATAACTTCGTTCGGTTCAGTCTTTTTCAGTTATAAAAATACATTTATAAAATAAAGGAGATCCAAATACCATTAATTATACTTTAAGCTTTTAACTCTCATTTATTAGTATCCTTGAAAAAAATAAAATATAAATCCCTTGTCTTTTTCTTGAACAAAATTTCAATTAGGTTCTGGGAAGAAAATAAAATAAAATAAAATAATATATATATATATATCCTCGTCTTCTTCTTGAAACAAAATTATGTAGGATGTTTGAGTTTTTTATTATTTGGATGGTTTTTTGCCTTAAAGGTAGAGTCACTTCTTCGTATATGTCTTATTGGTGATTAACCCGAAAAAAAGAGTTTTGTTGATTTGAAGGGGCCCACATGTATCAGTTGGTCAGACGTAGCCCGGTTTCGGAAAATGAAGACCCAAAACCACCACTTCTTATTTTATTAGTTTAGGGCTACGAGCCTAGGGGAACATACTTGCTGAACTGTTGGTCTGGAGACTTACCAGCATCCTTAAGATTAAAATTACAAAACTGATGAGTGAAATGCAAACGGAAAGCCAACGAAACCAAGAATATCTTGGTCGTTTTCTTTCAAGTTTATGTTATGACCCTTTAAACTACACATTTTGGTTTAATCTGCTATTATGTTTGGCGAACCAAATCTTCATTGGTAAGAAGCATTAACCAATAAATGGTAACAACAAAAAATACAAAGACTATAAAGAAAGGAGACAAAGACTATGGCATACAAGGTGAGTCTACTTTATATGCACTATGCATCTGTATTTTATATTGGTTTCCTACCCTCTATGCTTCTATATTTATATTGGTTATATATAGGAGCTTAGTAAAACTTTATCCTAAGTTAAGTGGTTTTGGCACGTGTATAAAACCACCACTTTTTAACCATACTTCACCTATTGCCTACGTTTCCTTGATTCATGCGGTACAATGGGGGATTTTTATGAGAATCTCTAAGCTATGGGCAGGGAACCTACCCACGATTCAATTTCAATGCAGCTTCTATTTATTTCATTAACACGTTTTTGCGTGCAAAGTGACTCGTACTACAAGCACCCGTCACCTACTTTATATTAGGCATGTAATGGGCCCTTCCTGTACGTCTGCAATGGAGTGATATCTTTACATGCTTCGATGATAACATATAATTGAGTGGGATTATAATCCAATTCTATTTCATTTTTAGCATGATAGACTATTTGAACCGAAGAGCCTGATGTTTGTGAATCTTATGCTCTTAAGCAAGATTATGGTGTTTTTGTACATATATTAATAATATTGGATCCTAATGCTTATGTTGCAAATTGAGACTATGATCTTTGTGTTTGAGATTGAAAGTAAGTTACTGATGATTGTGAGATAGATCCAGACTTTCATTATCCTTATCCAGCACCAGCAACAGAGGTAGTAGAGGTGGGAGGATGCATCCTCACCAGGAGCAGGAGCATAGTAAGCATCTTAGCTAGTTGTTTTTGAGTAGTCAATCGATTATGGGAAAAGGGGTTATGTTAATCAACCCAAAAATTAGCCAGTTCTTACCCAATCAGAGCACTAGTCAATGCATATAAGGGGTTCAATTCACGTTAACAACTAAAATTCAGGTCTTTGTTCCCACATAATTGCCACTCAATTGGTTCCACTGGGGGGAGTTATTGCTAGCCTAGTTGTTAGTGATTTGGATAGGTGGGCATAAGCACACATAAGCAAAATATTGGACAAACACTTCCATGAACTAAATTCAAAGCCTTGAACTTATCTCTTGCATGCAGGTAGTTACAAATGTGTATTGGACTTCACTTCCACCTAGCTAACGTTATTCTCAACACTTACAATGCTATCGTAAATCTATTACAATGCTGCCATACCTCTGTCAAACCAAAATCTATTGCGACAGCTAAACCGTCTGAGAGTGATAAATGTCGTTCTCCCAAATGAATCCACATATAAAATATTTTGAAACCCATAATTATAAAGCGAGCTTTCAGAACTGTGTGCTACATAAATAGTTCAATCCCATATGATTTTCTCCAGAATGAGTTGTCGAAAACATGATCAAAAGGCAATCCCTTCGCCTCACAGGGTTTAGGATGAGATGGTAACTCCATGAGTCCAAGTTTTGAATCTCCCTATATCTTTCTTTTTCCCTTTAACATTTAGTTTGCACGCATGACTTTACAGTTGGGAGGTCTCTAATTCCTTACTAATTATAATGAGCTAATTATATTGGTATTTCTGTATTGATGCGCAGGGTTTAAACACCCAGATGATGTTTTATCTGTTTTCCTCTCCGTGTGTTGATATTGATGGTGAGGGTAATAGAGTTTGTTTTCATTCCTCGCAGTCCCTTCGCCTTGCAGGGTGAGTCAGTAACTCCATGAGTCTGGGTTTTGAATCTCCTTGTATCTTTCTTTTGCCCTTTTTCCCATGAGTCTAGGTTTTCCTCTCCGTGTGTTGATATTGATGGTGAGGATAATAGAGTTTGTTTTCATTCATTTTCCTGTCCTGTCCATGTGTTGAGTAGCATCAACTTCTGTGCTTTCCTGTCCATGTGTTGAGTAGCATCAACTTTTGTGCTTAGCTGCCCATGTGTTGCAATCCTATCAACGGCCATAATTTAATCTTATCAACAGTTGTAATTCTTGCATGTTGTGTCAATACATTGCCTGTTGTGTCAATAAACTACCTGTTGTTGGTTGCAAGTTTGCTTCATGTATAGAACGAGTTAAATCGATGGATAACGTTGATTCCAGTTCTTTTCTTATTTTAAAAAAGAAATAGGCCAGATGTCATATACTATTTGACACATGTTATTCATGCAACAAAGGTCCAAGAAATACATGACATAAGAGTTATTTAACGTTGAGATGGATGATATTCATTAATTAATATAGGTGGCAGCATGCACAGAGGAAAATTTAATGTTAGTTGCGTCCTTTCCAACGTTTAATCTTCCAGTTGTTGCTTTTCTTATATTTTGACAACCAAGCCCAAAATAACTTCTGGAAAATCTCTGTTGTCACTACAATTTGGGAATTACTGGGTTAGGTTGGAGTTGCTTTTTAATCTATGGTTTTTATAATAAAAAACATGAAAGAAGAAATCCATAACATTTGGGAGTCCCGGGGCTAGGCGTCTATGATTCAATATCAGTTCGATTTCGAAGTTTAGAATGTGTTGATTTTACATTAACCAGCTCAAAGACTCTATAACCATGGAGTCTATTTTCCTAATGGGTAGATTATTCCATCATTTTGTAGAGTAAGTGGCGGATGTGACGGCTGTGTTGTGTAGTATGTATCATCTACCGACGATGGCCCAACTGCCTTCTGGCAACAGCAGAAGGTAACCTGCCTACCTTTAATACCCTCTGATATGCGATATGTAGACACGGGGAGGCTCCTTATAGGCCGTCGACAGACGACAAGTCGACGACGAAACCTTTAAAGAGGAGCAGCCCCTTAAATAACACCTTTGGTGTAAAAATATCATCCAATGCAAGGCATAAACATGCCTTAGCACATGGTATTGTAAATAAAACAAGCAAATCACACATGTGGTTTAAAAAAACAAATAGTAATACCTCATTACAAAGCACTATAAACAATCCTAACACGTGGTAACTATTTATAATTTACCTATTACCTGAAAATGGTCCGAGCCCTCTTCTACATAAATATTTAAACTTCTTTGAATAACTATTTCAAACATTTCATTTGACTCTTTAAGAACTAATTGGGCCCATTATATGGAAAATAGAATTTAAACTCTTCGACATAATTTCATTTACCAACCTAGAAATTAACAATTACTACACGAAATAAATTTCCCAGACTTCCACTTAATTAAAGAATTGGCATTTATAATATTTTAGTTTCAATCCTCTAATTCTATGCATTATTATGAAGCATATGGCAAAGTTACTGCATTCCATACATTGGAATTCTACCAACCAATGTATTAAATCAATGTTTAAATCCAAATTTCATAAATTAAAACAGGAAATCATATAAGTCGATGTTTAAATCCAAATTTCAGAAATTAAAACAGGAAATCATATAAGTTTGTATCATTCATCAATGAAATATTATTGAAAAAATAAACATCATTCTGTGAATGAAAACTTATTTGGAAAAAACTTGAAATCCGCAAGTGGTTGTGTGTGAAGCATGCTCCACCCAACCTTAGGCAATTATGCTTATTAATCTCTCATCAAAATTCCACTCCCGAGCTAAGACTCATGCATTCACCAGACAGACATCTCATTAGTCCCGTAATTTCTGAATTTCACACTTTGGCAACAAGAACTTGGCTTAACTCCAATTTCATGCCAAACAATGCATTTCACTTCCTCAATTTCATTATGATAGCACGACAATGAGATACATCACTGCCATCAGTGCTAAGAAATCCACCAAGTTAGTTGCCTACACCATTTGTCATTTAACTGGAATAACCAGAGGCAATAATGGACACAATTTTAACAGTACCAGACATAGAATTTGGGTTCTCAGACTCAAAATTGGGTTCTCTGACTTAGAATTGGGTTATTGGATTTTCCTTACAGAAAAAAAACCACCCCCCTTTCCTCAATCCAACTTGCGGTTCTCTCTTCTCCCTCTCAGCCAACGTGGTACTCTATTTCTTATAGGGATGGATGTCCATTTTGTTTTGCATGCATTAGTTTAATGCATGGAAAGTTTGATCCACGTGAGCTTTCCATGAAACCCATGTTTTCTTATTTTCTTATTTTTGTTTTTATTTTTAAATAATTAAAAAGTATAACCTCTCCCCTTAATCCCACTCAATCCCACTTAAATCATAATCATGATTTAAAACAAGTTTGAAGTTAATTAAATGTGATTAATACTTAATCATGACTTAGGACATTTTTAGACATTTTAAGGATATAAGAGGGTCATAGCACAGTTTTCCCCTAGGACACTTTCAACCCCCTTACCGCCTCTGGTGAATACATGAGTCCTTGATCTCTTCAATGTACCGCCTCAACACAACATGTTGTGGATTTTAATATTAATAATTATAAAAATACAATATGTTTAGTCTTTCAAGCATTCATAAATAATAGTTACATATGGCCATCATCGGACTAGGGGTTTCAAACCAGGGGTGTTACATTGCCTTCCCCCTTAAATTCTAAACCGTCCTCGGTGTCCTGACGCTTAAAGAAACTTACAATATTTACATATATCACAATTTTCAAAACTCTGCAAGGTTATCCTTGCATTTAAGCTTCCAATTTGTTTGTTCAAGGATGAATCAGGTTCACCGAACTCTAACATACTTTATCACATTGTTTATGTTAATGATAAAAAGAGCTAGTCCACCCTTATTTAACTTTTAAGATAGCAGCAACCAACTTCCAAACGAAATATTTCATTTGCAATCAATCACCATGAATTCATTAGGTTGGCATCCTACAAATTCAGCCATTTTATTTACTTAAATGACCAAGAGTTTCATGCTTTGCTCATAATGCTTTCACGCATTTCATGCTTAACTCAGCATATGCATATAGATGACTCTAATAATCTTCATTTCATTTACGAAAATTTAACTATTTCAGCATGTATTGTTTATTTCAAACAAAAATAAACACAACAAATGTCTAGTTGTAACATGCATTTCAACAACTTTCTATTTCTAGAAAGCAATAACATAAGTAAAAAGAGAAGAGTAAGGGTTCCCCCTCTTAGTCTTGTCCCGGTATGGATTTCCACAACTATGGCTTTCCTACTCCTTGGTCACTTTCTCTTTGAAATGCAGGTGCTCGATTTGCTTAATCTTCATCTAGACTGGGATCCACATTACATGCCTCACACAACACCAGGAAGCTATTCCTTCCTATGGTGCTATTCAATGTGCACGAAAAAGGATCACCCAACCTTGTTCATCTCTGCGGGACTTTTCACAAGGTCTTCAATCTTTCGATGTTCATCATTACCTGCTATTATCAACAAACAGCGTAAGGAACATCTACATACATATAATCATGATCTCAATCAACAGAAGAAAGAAATATAAGTACTAATAATAAGTTACTTATCTCCAAGACTACTATCATGATTTCTTGATATTTTTGTAGGGATTTGCCTTCATTAGATGACTATAGCCCATCCATTATGTCTCCATCACCATACCAGTGATGGTCTATCACAAGACTTATTGAAATTCTTTGTACATGTTCCTACATTATTCGCAACTTGAAGACAAATCATTCACAAATTACAGCTTGAAAAACAATTTAAGCATGTAAACAAAAAAATCAATAGGCTTTTATGGATGATTACACATCATCCCATCATTTCTTCCTTTTAGCAACAATTTCTAAGAGATCATTGTTTTTCAAGCCCATTTTTATCATGTTATGCATGTCACTCATGCATCTTTTGGAAATTCAACCCAAAACATTCATGCTTTCCATCATGAAACATTAGTTCACATATACAACATATATTTCAAGCATATACATAAGAGTATTCAAGTCATCAAATATTCATGTCATTTCCATTTTCCATTGCAACTTTACCATATTATGCATGTCACACATGCATATTTTGGACATAGAGCCTAAAGCATCTTGATTGGCATGGACAATAGTCATGAAACATCAATTCACATTAGCACATATAATCCAAGCAAACATATAAGAGTACTCTAGTAATCATATGTTCACATCATTTCAATTTTCAATCATAGCTTTATCAATGATGTAATCAAGTATAGCACAAAATAAATCGCACACCTGAACATTTTACCTTTTCAGGAGGCTTCTCTCTTGCATGTGTAGAGGATCTTCAACTTCCTTCCTAGAAGTCTTTCCACGTGTGTTGTACACAAGGTATTCATGCCATACCAAACACGGGGATGGTACCCTTTCTGGGCATACCACTCACCTCGTCATCCAGGTTGGATTCCACATCACCCAAACCTCAATCATCCTTAAGCCAAGGCACTTCACAATCCAAGGTGTTCCCTGCAATTTGCTCAAAGAGTTCTTAGCTTACATGACCACCAGATGTCTTATCATCATCAATTACTTCATTATTATTATTATTATTGTTATTGTTATTTGTATTACTATTATTATTAGATTGGTTTATTAGGCCAAGCACCTCTCTCCCCCTTTGGCTTGTGTTAGTATGTGAAAGTTTATTAATTATTATTTTTTAACAAAAACGGTTGAAAAACTTCTTATAAAAAATGAATAATTAATTGTTACAATAGATTGGGCATGGACTTCTCCCAGAGGAAGACCAAGTCCGTGCCTCCTTGTCCTTCATTTCCCATTCTATTTTTGTCATTATCATTTCCTATTCTATGAGTACTGTAGCTCCTTATATACTGCCCAAGTAGGAAAATACAAAAGCAGAACATTCCAAAAATGTAATGGATAGGTGCACTATAAAGGGATCCAATTTTTCTCGTAGGCCTGTTGATCGCATAATAGGTCTCCACAATCTAGTCCCACTCCCTTATTGGCCATATTGCTGACTTGTTTATTATTTTCTCTCAAAACATGAAGGAAATTGATAGCTTTGTAATCATTTTCCATACATTTTAATAGATGAGGAGTCTCGGTAACTTGATTCTTTTGATTCCTCGTTAGTTTCCACGCTTCCCCAATGACCATACGCGAGTCACCGAAGACCACCAATTCCTCAATGCCATCTTTCCCTGGCAGCTCCAGTCCTTTTATTAATGCTAACCATTATGCCCCATTGTTAGTCTTCTTGTTGATTCCCCAAGCATACTCTTTCAACTTGATTTCTTCAGAATTGAAGTAGCCTCCCCCTGCTCCTACCATCCCCGGGTTGCCTTTCGAGGCACCGTCAAAGAACAAAGAACTACAGCCCCGTTTCTTTCACCAGCTTTTAAACTCTTCCGAGTTCATTCTTATTTGCCAAGATTGCAAAATTGGATTTTTTTTTGGGATGAATCCATGGTAGATGTGGCGGGAGGATTAGCAATTCAAAGACCCAAAATATTTCTTCTGCTGTCAATGGTTCTTTGTTGATGCTGTGCATATCCCTCATGAATAAAACTTCCGCCCAAAGAGTTTTTGCAGCTGCTGTAACTTTGCTCAGGCTATTTTCCCCCCCTCGAAGATCTTTCTATTTCTTACTGTCCAAATATTCCAACAGATATATCTTGGAAGAGTTTCCCAAGCCCTCACAAAATCCGGTTTGTTGAAGAGTGATCCTTGGTAGTAGTCCTTCCAGCAAGCAAATAGATCATTCCAATTTGTTGGCAATGCCAATTCTAATTGCATATCTTTGTAAGCTTGATGCCAAACATCCCTAGAGAATTTGCATCCTAGAAAAAGGTGTTCGAGAGATTCCTCTGACTCTTTGCAGAGAATACATCTCAATGGGCCTTCCATTCCTCTTTTTCTTATGTTCACTGCTGTTAGCGTTTTGTGGTGGGCTAGTATCCAAAAAAACACATTGATTTTGGGTAGACCATCTTTGTTCCATATCTTTTTCCACTTCCGGTCATTGTTGAAGCTGCTATAATCCCCATCCACTGATCTGTAGCCTTCCTTCCCTAGCATCTCAAATTTCCCTAGCATCTATCATCCTTTAGTGCATGGTGGATAGGATTTGACAGCACCAAGATGAGTGTGTGGTATTCTGATTTAAGTTGATCAATCTCTAGATTGAGCCAACTGGCCCACCTCCCATTGCTTGTCCAGGAGGATAGATCATGAAGGGTGCGGATATTCATGCTATCCAGGCTCTGTTTTAAATCTGGGAACGCCTATAGAAGGTCGACAGGGGCAATGATTCCACATCTGTCAGATCAAATTTTTAGTTCCATCCCATTTCTTGCTATCCAATTCAAGCGCTCAGTTAGGATATGCACAACTTTTTTACACATCTCCCATATCGGCGAGCCTTTTATGTCCATGTTTATATTATACAAACATCTCTTTCTAGTTACGTTTAGGTATTTTTTTCGTATGATTTCCTTCCACCATGCTCATGTTCATGTTACAATTCTCCATAGAATGTTAGCTCCAAGAGCTAAGTTCATTTTGCTTGGATCTTGAATTCTAGCTCCTCCATAGATTTTTGGTCTGCAAATAGTTTCCCAGTTCACGAAATAATTTTGTTTTAGATTGTCTGATTTGCCTCCTTGCAACATAAATCTTCTTATTTCTTTTGTATAGTCTTTCGTAAAAAATTTTGGGGCAAGAGAGATCGAGCATGCGTATATGGGGTAGGCAGAAATAATTGAATTGATAAGGATAAGCTTTCCAGCCGGATTAAGCCACCTTGTCCCCCATGAATTAATTTTGTTCTTGATCTAGTCCATCATCTCTTTCCATTTAGCAACCCTTTTATTTCCTTTGAAGATTGGGATCCCAAGGTACTTGAAGGAATTCCATGTTACAATTCCTCCGAATCCAAGGGTCCTTGCTATCTTTTCCAACGCCCCTGGAGGGCAGTTCCAACCGTAAACTTTGGACTTGGTTGAGTTCACTTTGCCATCGGATGCTTTGAGGAAGGTAGATAGAGCGCCTATGAATCTCTTTTCTATTGTAATAGATGTTCCTCCTAACATAATGGTATCATCTGTAAACTGCACATGGTTGGCATCTTTCACTCCTCTAGCTATCTTCAATCCTTTTAGATCACCAGACTCCTACAACTGTTGTAGCTTTATGCTCATAGCTTCAGCCACCAGGAGGTAGATGAAAGGGGACATTGGGAAGCCTTTCCGGAGCCCCCTGGTTGCCTGAAAGAATTTTCAAGTTCTACCATTTACTAATGGTGCAATCCACGACCTACTTATACATGCTTTTACCCATCTTACAAATCTTTTGGAAAATCCAAACTTGGACATGATTTCAAAGAGAAAAAAGTGTTTTACTCTATCAAATGCATTTGTCATGTCTAGTTTAATGGCCATACCTTGTTGCTTCCTTTCAACACTAGAGTGTATAGTTTCCTGAACAATGATAATATTGTCCAAAATCTGACGCCCTACTACAAAACCTCCTTGCGAATCTGACATGAGATGACCCATGATGCTCCTTATTCTAGTAGCTAAACTTTTCAACGAGATTTTGTATGAAGTGTTGCATAATGAGATTGGTCTGAATTTGTCAAGCGTAAGAGGACTCTTTTATTTTTGGGATTAAAGCCAGGAAGGATGAGTTAGTGGCCCCACCAATCTTGTCTTTTGCCCTTGTCCAGTTTAGCATTTTTTTGTCAGATATTCTTTTATTATATCCCAAGCTTCTTTGTAAAAGTTAATTGTGAAACCATCTGGCACAGGTGCTTTATTAGCATGGAGTGAGTAGATTGCATTTCTTATCTCGTATTCCATAATGGGTTTCTCCAGCTCCTTATTCTCTACATCTTTTATGAGCGAGGGTATGCCATGGAGTAAATCCACTTGTGCTTTCGGATCTGGCTCACCCATGTCTACTTAAAGCTCTTGATAGTGAGTGAAGGTGTGATCCTTTAAATCTTCTTGCCCTGTTATCTTGTTTCCACAATTGTCTTTCAGCTCTTTGATGACAATGTGACTTTGTTGAACCTTGGTTTGCTTGTGAAAGTACTATGTGTTGCTATCTCCACCTTTCAACCACGTCTGTCTGGATTTTATTCTCCATACCTCTTCTATATTATTTGCAGCGTTTAGAATTTTGGTATTCAGCTCCTTCTCCTGCTTCATATGCGCTGGAGTCACCTCGTTTGCTTCCATTATGAATTGTATAGCGGCTAATTCACTTTGAAGTTTGATTTTTTGCTTGTTTGGATTCTTGAAGTGTTGCTTCACCCATTTCTTTAAAGCATATCGTACTGATCTTAATTTGGATTCCCAAATGAAGCTGGGCGATTCATAGTGTTGGAGATTCCACTCCCTTTGGATTAACTCCATAATTTTAGCATCATGCAGCCATATCGGGTTGAATCTGAAGGGAATGGCCCCGAGATTGACTGGAGGGGATAAAGTTAGAGCTATTGGTTTGTGGTCTGAGACTGCTAAAGGGAGATCTAGAGAGTTTGGGAGGAGGTCTTTTTGTAGGAAGGTGGAACTTACTAGAAATATATCCAGTATTGACACTACATACCTGATTTTGGTTCTTGCATTGCTCCAAGTGTACTTTTCGTTCTTCATTGGGATGTCCAACAGATCCAAATCCACCATCAAGTCCTCCATCGTCTCACCAAAAGGGTTCTTGACCTTAGTTCCTCCTTGTTTCTACAGTTGTGATTTAGTGGTATTGAAGTCCCCAACAATAATGAGATCTTTTCCGCACAGCTCCTCCTTGAGTTTGTGGATATCTTCCCAGAATGTTATCTTGTCCCTATATTGTGTTGGCCTGTATACATTACAAATGTATATAGGGATTAAGTCCTCCTTTTCTTGAATTTCTGTCAATAACCAGTGATGGCTTTCCCTGATTTATTTGACCAAAAATTTATCTAAGAATATGGTGGTTATTCCCCCAGATGCTCCTTTGGATCTTATGGCTTTACCTTTGTTGTTTTTCCAGAAACAACATGAAAGTGCCATAGCCTCCACATCTGGAATTTTTGTCGCTTGGAGCAACAGTCTGTCTGGCCTCTCAGAATTTATTATCTCTGTTATTGCTTCTACTTTTCTTAAGCCTCCCAAATCCCTGCAGTTCCAAGAGACGATTTTCAACATTTCTTTACTGATTGAGATCCTTCCTAGGATCTATCATATGATCTTTCCCCTCCTATATTTTTAGGGTGTTGAAGGAGTTTCATTTCCTCGAGACTTCTCTGTCTCCCTAGCTCTAACTCTCTTTCTGCTTCATGTTCTCTTAAGTATCTTTGAGATTTCCCTCCTCTTATAATTGGTTGCAAGGCTACTTCATGTGATTCATGTGATTCTTGAGAAGGCAATCGTTCTAGAGAGCAACCCTGTGGCGTGACTTTTCTATGTTTTACCATCTCCACCCAAGTTCTCCCCGGTTTTGTAGACACTTCTGGAGATTTTTCATTCCTTTCATTTGTGGGACATAAGGGAGGGACACTTATGGCTACATGGGCTTCTTCTTCTTCTGTTTCAACTATTATTATTTCCAAAGGAGGGATTACTCCCTCTTCCATGAACAGTGCCTCGAATTGGTTATTGGTTGAGACTTCTTTTACTTCTTTAGGCTTTTCCTTGCTTGTCTTTTGTTGCACCTCACTTGATACTGGAGGAGTTTTTCTTCCCCTTTTTGATTGCTGTCATCCTTCCTCTTGATTTTTTTTCTGAGGTTTCTTGAACTACCTTTGGGAATTTTTTGACAAAGTGGCCATACTCATGGCACTTCTTGCACTTGAACAGTAGCTACTCATAGTCTACATTTTGCATGTGTTCCCATCCGTCCATGTGTAAGTTTACAGCTTCTGGCAGGCCTTTCTCCAGATCTACTTCAACGCAGATCATTGCACATGAAAACAAACGGCCCATTGGTTTCGCTTTGTCAATGTCATTTCCACAAGAGTTCCCTATTGCTTGTAGTGTTTCATCATTCCAGCAGTGTAGAGGAAGGTGTGGGAGGTGGACCCAAACCAGGACCATCGATGGAACATCCTTTTCTAGATCGGATGATAGGCTCCACCGATTTAGATATAATCCATGAGGACCCATGAAATAGGGATTGCTCCTGAAGATAAGATCTCTGTCAGCTTTGTTTTCGAACAAGAAAGTGAAAAATCCCTTTCCGTAGAAATAGTGTTGCAGCCCCCCAGATATCAAGGGCATCCAATTCTTGTTTATCTAGACCTCCATAGTTTTTGGCGAAGGTTAAATTTCGGTAAACTAACGTATCAGGACTTTCTCACTTAAAGCTAGGGATTTTAATCTTGAAGTTGTTGAAGTGATCTAGATTCGAGGAGCAGCTGCTCGCTTCACAAATTTCACATCGTTGGATTCCGAGACGGACAAGGGTGGGGGAGAAGTAGTAGCCACCAAAGCTTTGAAGGCTTCATATAAAATTCTTCGACGCTCCTCCGGACTAAGATCAAAGAGTGGATCCATTCCAAAAGAGGGCATATCTCGTAAGGACGGCTCAGATGACCCCGAGTTCGATCATGATGCAAATCTAGTTTGAAATTCGAAAAAAATCCAGCTGCATGTAGCAGCAATTCCTGAACCCAAACTATGCTGGATGCACCACTCAGATCGCTGGGTGATCCATGCAGATTTGATGCACCACGTAGATCATTGGTTGAATGTATATATGATGCTCTTTTGACTTTAAATTATTATTACCATTAATTAACAATATTCCAATATTACATAAACATAAGACCATTCTCACACAGATCAACTCAAGCATAGGTTCATCCAAATAATTTAGATAGTTGTCCAATATGGCCATCTACCATCGGACTTAAAATACAATCCAAGGATGGGCTGCCGATAGTGGGTAGAGGAAACAAGTTTTCCCAACTAGAGGACTCAAACATAAAACTATATGCACCTCATGTTCTCAACCAGTCTGACTCAGTCAATACCAACCGCACACAACACCAAGGGATTTCTCTTTCTTTGTACAATTAATCCCTTGGGAGTTACCTCTCTCTAGGTGTTTTTTAGTGTGAGTGGAAAAAGGTAGTCCAAGACTCGCTAACCTCTCGGGAGGTCTCAACCTTCATTAAGTTTTGCTTTTTATATTTTATAGACTCAATTTGAACCTTCATCCATTTTTATTAATTAACATGGTCTTACCATTCATATTATTCATAATTAATTGACATGATAGGGGCCACTCTATATTATAAGCAAGTAGATACCATCCTGTAATCAAGGTAATATTTAGTAATCCATATCTAGTAGATCTAAAAAAATCAACTAAAGTCATCACTCTACAATTCATATTCAACCAAGTATTATGATCCTAATCAAGCATAATAACATAAAAGTAATTCTTTAGTAAGAAATTTAAAGTTCATGCAGTGCATGTATATACAACGTATGCATTTTCCAACACTCGTTAGACCCGCTGCACAACTCTGACACTACTTTGAAGTATAATACATGAGTAAACTAGTCATAAATAACCATGCTACTAAATCATTCACTTTAAGCAATAAATTTTAAAAATTCAATTACAAATGCAACCAGTCAGTTACCATATTTGCATATTCATACACCTCTATCACAATGAATTAGGATAAACACATACCAATACTTCTCTATAAAGCACACAATTTTTGTCACTTTTACTTGATCAACAGGATTTCAACAGTTTTATAAGCTCACGGTCTGACATCTCTCCAGCTTAGGACAAGTTTTTTGATCACACAAGAATATTTATCTTATACAGACTCTCGAGAAAAAGAATGTCTGGGCTCCTTTGTTTTCTTTGGTTGATAAGAATATCACCAGTTTTTGTATGACAAATGTATGCATAAATACATTACATCAGATGCAAATTTTCTACGATTAATCAAATATTCTTGCTTTTTTTCTTGGAAAAAAATCCATTAGGATAAACACCCATGATCATCCAGCTCATATTTTTCCTAGCAACAACATGGCATCATAGAAATAAGCATCAACATGCTTAACATAATCATGCATTAGCATGTTCTAAAGAATGCCAAACACACACATTAACTTGTATCCAACATTCAAACATACAACCACTTGTCATGTCCCCAACCCTACTACCAGTTGGAGACTTGAGGGAACACAAGGGTACAAGAAATACAAATGATGCATAGAAAAATAAGGTTAGGTTAACATGCCCAAAACAGGCAAACCAATCGTCCTCCTTATGAAATTAATGCAACTGCTGACATATAATGTGACCCCACAGGTTATGCAATCTATGCATGTTACCAAGGTCAAACAAATTTTAAACTTTTTAGCTACGAAGAACTAAGAAACTCTGAAATACATGCTACTCAACATGACAAAGGATTGCCTATAACCAGATTCATGCCAACAATGCACTTCCCTTCTTTGGTTTCCTTCTGATAGCATAACAGTGAGGCACATCACTATTTTCCAATGCTTAGGAATTCCATCACGGTCGGCACATACATCATTCACCATATCACCAGTAAATAACTTTGGTTTTGTCAAAATCAACCAACGTTCAGTAGAAAATAATTAACTAGTTCAAGAATACGATTACAAGGACTACCAAAGGCAATTTACAAAATAGTGACCATAGACAAAAGTAAGAGATCACAATGGTATTTTAACCAAGGAACAATAATTCAAAGATCCCTCACCACTAACAACCAAATACAAGGGTCCACTAGAGACTTTATTCAGCAACTAGGTCTCATACAATTTAGGATTTAAGGATAAATCCTTTATACAGTCATACACACCACATGAAGAAACACATTTTCTTACTTTGAGCAATCATATTGCCAGTTCTAGATAGCTCTAGAGATTTACACTCTTGAGGAGACAAACAATCTTATATTTACAATTAAAATTACATCAGACAATTACATGTACAAACATGAACCCCTATATATATATAACCTGAGAATGTACACAACATTCCAGCAAGGGGCCAAAATTTTGTGTGGTCTCTACTTGCAAAATCTTCTTTCATAATTTCATTACTCAGAAATTATATTTATATCTTGAAACATTATACAAAAAAGATCTTAAACTTCAAGCAAAACTTATGATGAAGTTCCCAGATTATTCAAACATCTTGACTCTCCAACATTAACTTAGATGGAACTAAGTTAATCCATCATTTCCCGTGCAAGATAACTATGCAAGGTTTGCCTATACTTTGCAAACTCCATAAGACTGAGAGTTGTAACCTCAACTACTCATGACCGACATGAACCTTTAATTAGCTCGTTAGATAATACAATAGATGCATTTATACATTCAATTTCTTTCAGAAAGAAAGCAGATTCCCTTGAGGTTCGAGAAGGTAACCTCAGCTCTGTTACCAATTTGTAACACACCCAATGTTACACTAGACTTAAAACACACTAATAATACCTTTTTTCTAAAAAATTAAATGCATAATGCTTATATGCAATCTTATAACAAATGCATACAATGCTAACAAATGCTTAAAAGACATAAGTATTTTAACGGAAGCATAGAATATTCTATGAGTCACATAATTAAAAATATTCATACAAAATAGTTTTATGCAGACTCGCAAAAACATATGTTAAGCACTATCTTAGGAACTATGCAGTAAGAACTGCGAAGTAAACACTAACTAAGGACTATGCAGTATGCTTGAAAAAAATGTAGCAAGGTCAATTGTAGCTATATACATAGTCAATTCTTCAAGGAATGCAATTCCATAGTATTAAGTCAAGGAAAAACAATATTCCGATGTATTCCTTTAAACCTATTATGCAGTAAGAACTGTCGTAGGAACTACGCAGAAGGGTTCTCATAAATTAATTAGGTTAACACATATAAAGATGCACTATTATTATTACACTTAACAGATTTTATAGTATTATACATAATAGCAGACCAAAAAAAAACAAGGCTTGGGAAGCAACATTTCCAAACTTTTCCTTATAGATTCATTCCTGAGAACTGCACAATAAACAGTTTATTGAGAGCTTCCCAGTAAACAAGGCACAATAAACAAAACTGAATTTAAACTTTGACATAAACATTTAAACTCCTTTGAATAAGAAAATCCAGCCTGTGGTTTTTAAATACAAAATATCATTCAATGCAAGACATAGTAAACATGCCTTAGCACATGGTAATTGTAAATAAAACAAGCAAATCTCGCTTGTGGTTTAAAAAAAACAATAATACCACTCAATGCAAGGTGCTATAAACAATACCTAACACATGGTAACTATTTATAATTTACCTATTAAGCAAAAATGGGTCAATCCCATCTTCGACATAAAATTTTAAACTTCTTTGAATAATTGTTTCAAAGATTTCATTTCACTATTTAATAACTATTTTCTTCCAGTTATATGGAAAATAGAATTTAAACTCTTCGACATAACTTGAATAAACATTTCATTTACGAACCCATAAATTAACAATGACTACATGAAATAAATTTCCCAAACTTCGACTTATTTAAAGAATGGGCATTTATAATATTTTAGTTTTAGTCCTCTAATTTTATGCATTATTATGAAGCATATCACAGAGTTAAACTTGTGTGCATTCCATACATAGGAATTCAACCAAGCAATGTATGAACTCAATGTGTAAATCCAAATTTCAGAAATTAAAACAAGAAACCATATAAGTTTGTACCATTCATCAATGAAATATTATTGAGAAATTAAACACCATTTATGTGAATGAAAACTTAACTGGAAAAAATTTGAAATGGGAAACTAGGTGTGTGTGAAGCACGCTCCACCCAACCTTAGGAGATTTTTCTCTTTAATCTCTTAGCAAAACGCCACCCCCGAGCTGATGCAGGGACCTATTCAGGTCCTTTAATTCAAGAAATACAACCTCACAATTTGACAATTATCAGTTTATTAACTTTCCCTTTTCTTTGTCGGTTAAGTATCTCTGCTTCTTATTTCAACTAGTCTTGAATTCTTGTTTGTTTAGCTATGTTCAATATGCAGGTAGAAATCAAATAAGTAGCAAATTCTGTAATTTTGTGCAGGTATAAACCAAAGAAAATACATGCTATTAATACCCTATAATAAATTTAAGAATTTAATACAACACACACACACACACACACACACACACATAGTTTATCTATGTTCAATATGCAGGTAGAAATCAAATAGGTAACAAATTCT